>ML662452.1:3351566-3550777 GCA_007570785.1 Antilocapra americana
TGTGTGTGTGTGTGTGTGTGTGTGTGTGTGTGTGTGTGTGTGTGTGTAAGATCCCCTGGAGAAGGAAACAGGCAGCCCACTGCAGTATCCTTACCTGGGAAATCCCATGGACAGAGGAGCCTGTCCAGTGGGCTACAGTCCATGGGTTGGCAAAAGAGTCGGACATGGCTGAGTGACCAAACAATAATATATGCATACATATATGTGTGTGTTTGTGTGCAGAGAGGTGTGTTTGTACAATTGGATACATATGCAGACATATTCAAAAATGTGAAACAGAGTCTGAAATAGCAGATGACAAAATGCAAACACTGATCAGCTCTAGAGCAGGGCCTGACAAACTTTTTATGTACAGGGACAGATAACGAGTATTTGTGTTCCTGTGGCCACACAGTCTTGGCAAAACTATTCAGTTCTGCCCCTGAAGCACAAAAGGAGCCACAGACAGTATGAAGCAAAGGTTGTGTCTGGGTCCCAATAAAATTGATTTACAGAAATGGGACGGGGCAATGGGGCTGCTGGAGGCAGCCTGCGTGTCATAGTTTCCCAAACCCTGCTCTGCAGAAATGAGTGTTATGCGTGCAGGGAGTCGGCAGAGGGATGAGGAGAGACTTCCAGTATTGATTCTCTGTATATTTGATTTATTTTACAAGCGCTCTTGGAAAGAAAAAAACAATTAGAGGACTTAACTGCCTTGTATTAAAATTAGGCACATTTTAATTTTAGATTTTTTTCAATTCAGACTTTTACATTTAAATTACAAAAAAAGTAAGTAAGTAAGCTGTTTTGCATTCTCTTCCAGGTTAAGTATTTCACATTCACCCTCAGGGAGTGATGATTCTTATCCCCATCACATGGACGAAGTGGTAGAGTCCGGCTCTTCTTAACTTTTAGATCTTCTGCAAATCACTTAACCTCCATAAGCTTCAGTTTCCTCGCCTGTAAAATGTTCACTGAGATCACACTTCATCTGACAGTGCTGAGACGCCAGCGGGCTAGCGCACAGCACTCAGCCCAGACATGGACACACAACGTGCTCGCGGTGGGCGTCCTCAGGCACGTCCGACTCTGCGACCCATGGGCTGCGGCCCACGCTCCTCTGCCCACGGGTTCTCCAGGCAAGAACACTGCAGTGGGCTGCCATCTCCTTCTCCAGGGGAGCTTCCCGACCCGGGGATCGAACCCGCGTCACCTTCACTAGCAGGTGGACTCTCCAACACGGAGTCACCTGGGAAGCTGCAAGCTCTCAATAACTGCTGGCTATTAATAAATATTACACCTCTAAATTAAATACAACTTCTTATATTTAAAAAGAAGGAAAATATATTTTGATGAATTGCTTATTTGGGGCTCTAAGTGACTTACTTTAGTCTTGGCTGCAAGTTCTGAGGCATCATCATGTGTGTGATAGACAGGAAACTGTCCCCAGGAGCCGTCTTCCCTTTCTTCCTTTTAAAGACAGGAGTCTCTGCATGCCACAGACATCCAGCTGAGTTCCCAGCCCCCTTTTGAGCCTTTTGTGGCCATGTGACTCCACACTGGACAACAGTGTATGAGTGGAAGTGAGAAATGAAACAAATACGAACTGGGCACCCCTGTCGGAAGACAGCAGTCATGAACCAGGCTTGACACATGAAGCAGGCTTGACAGTGTCAAGAGCATCACCCTAGCAGATGGCAGAACCACAGGAGAGAAGGCATCTAGGTGGACATCATGGATCGCTCCTGACTGCCCACCAGCCAGGACTTAGATGAGACAGTACAGACTTTGGCCAAGGCTTAATAAAGTGGGGAGAACAGCTGTAAAAGAAGAAGAATAGTCGAACCGTACTACTTGGAGCAACTCTAGCTGGTGGCACAAATCGATGCAAAAAACATAAAATGACTCAAACACAGTTTCCACTTGTTCCTTGCTAACACAGGAGTACTGAGTGCTTCTAGACTGGGGTGTCTCTAACTCGGAAAGGAGGCGTCTCAGCTCCATGCTGTCACTCAGCTCTGCATGATAGGGAGCTGCCATCTTCAAGAGGCACCTCCATCCAATGCAAGGTCACAGAGTTTTATGGGCCAGGCCTGGAAGTAGCCCAGAATGCTTCTACTCAATTCTACTGGTTAGAATCGTCATAGGGCCACACCTCACTACCTGGAGGAGGGCATGGCAATCCACCCCAGGATTTCTGCCTGGAGAATCTCATAGAGTTGCACAGTGGGTGATGCAAAAGAGATATTTGCTAAATGAGTGACAGGCTGTAGATAATCCAATTTCACAGGTCTGTCCTGAGGAATAAATAAAACATTGCATGAAAAGATTTAGCAAAGTGCTGATGCATAGTAAGTGCTCAATAAATGCCATGCACACATTTGGAGATGTGAAAGAGAAATAAGATATATTCCTCAGGGAGGAACCACTAGAGTAGAGGAGATGGATACTTCCAGGAAAATAATTAAAATATTGTGACGTTACAGGAGTATGTCCAGGGCTCAGATGTTAGGACAGGGTGGTTAATTCTGGGGAGCAGAGAGCAGGCCAAGGGGGGAAATCACAAAGCAGGTGAAATCTAAAGAAAAGATTGTAAAATCCAAAGAACCTGCACAGGCGCTCTAAGAAACGCAGTATATTCTCACCTTCTGAGCCTCTCTTTCATTTAAAGAAAGTCGGAGGCAGACGCCGGAGTCTGTGCGGGGATGTCCTGTCTGCCCGCAGGGTCCTCCCCTCCCACGGAAGCCCCGCCCTTCAGAGTGTCAGCTCAGACATGGCCTCCTAGGGGAAATGATTCCTGCCAGGTTTTCCCTGCACGGAGACTCACAGACCAGGTCACTCAGCTGACTGTGTGTGTGTGCATGTGTGTACACAACATCTGTTTCCCAAGGACAATCAGCAGGACCGCGTGGCTCACCACCTGGTCCTCAACGCCATGCAAGGCACACAGAGAGCACTGTCACCCTTCGCCGGACTCCAAGAATAAACCTTGCATCGTGTTCTCCAGCGGCCTCGGGTGTAGTTGAGCAGAGCCTCTAACTGAGGTCAGAGCTACAGTTAAGAGGTCAGGTGAGGGCTTCCCTGACGGCTCGGTGGTGGAGAATCAGCCTGACGATGCAGGACACGGGTTCAATCCCTGATCCAGGAAGATCCCACAAGCCACAGAGCAACTGGGCCCCTGGGCCACAACTACTGAGCCTGTGCCACAGTTTCTGAAGCCCGCAGGCCCTAGAGCCTGTGCCCACAGTAAGAGAAGCCTCTGCAGTGAGAAGCCCGCGCACCGCGAGGAAGAGGAGCCCTCGCTCACCGCAACTAGAGAAAAGCCCGAGCAGCAACAAAGTCCCAGCACAGCCGAAAGTAATTAACTAATTAAATGTAAAAAGCAGCTTGGTGAGCTGGTGATAAAGTTGACATGATTTAGTAAAATCTTAAGTCTCAGGACACAGGAAAATGCAATGGTGAAACAGTAGGCTCATACCATCTCTGTAAATCCGCTGGAAATCTAAAATTAATCTGAAAATCAAAGTTTATTTTTCTTAACTGACAAGCTCTACAACTGAGCATAGGGCATCGGAGCCGCAGCCTTGGCCCTGCCATGTATTCGGTGCCACTGAGTGTTCACTCTGCCGGACTCTTCGTGTATAATTAGCGGTGGTGGGAATAAAGGCTCGGACTCTACAGCAGGTAAGGAATCTCCAATAAGGTACTTGCACATGGGGAGTTCTCAGTAACTATTAGATATTCCTGTTTTTCCCCTCTTGCCTCTGGAGAGTTAAACAGGAGAGCCACTCCTCTTTCTGCCAGAGGTGCGCCACGGCAGTGAATGTAGGAGATGGGAATGGAGGACCAAAGAGATTTAGTTCAGAGTAATCATCTCATTGCATTCTCCAGATGTTACTATGATTTCATTTCCTTGAGAAGATTCTCAGATGTTCACACATCAATGCAGGGAAACAGAGCTACTCAGGATAAAACTAGGTCATTATTGATCAAGCAGGTCCAAGAACGCTCAGACACACTGCACATGCACCCACGAAGTTGTGCGATAATCGACGTTTCAAAATGAAGACCATAGGCAATGGGAGCAGAATACGACTCACAGATACTATGTGTATACACATTTGTTTACCAACTCTGAGGTGCAGATATATGCACACAAGCCAGGAATAAGTCACCTGATAATTCAAGATTAGATGCACATACAAACTCACAAGTCTGTAATATCACTTCTGTTTAACTAAAAAGTGTGTGTCAATGTTTTGTAATAAAAGTTTACATTGATCAAGTGCTTTACTATTTTATAGGCATTGGTAAAGTGTCACTCAGTCATATCTGATTCTTTGTGACCCTACGGACTACAGCCCACCAGGCTCCTCTGTCCATGGGATTTCCCAGGCAAGCGTACTGGAGTGGGTTGCCATCCCCTTCTCCAGGGGAATCTTCCCAACCTAGGGATCAAACCCAGGTCTCCTGCATCGCAGGTAGATCCTTTACCATCTGAGCCACCCAGGAAGGCCTAGGCATTGGATTAAGCATTTTATATACATCATCTGTTTAATAAACACAGTGACCTATCGATTGGGTTTTAATAGTATGCCCACTTTTACATATGAAGAAAACTGATGGGCAGTAAAACAATTCACCTCAGACAACAGCACCAGAAGAGGAAGAATGGGAGTCCCCACACCTGGAAACAGCACAGCGCTAGCTGACACTAGTCACTCTCGGTGCTGGCGTTGTCAGCAGCGAGTGTCTAGAAAGACCAGAACCTAATAGTACAGAAATAAAGTCAACGTTCGGTGTTTAGGTACTAGAACTGGAACGATTCCAAAGAACAAAATCAAGCTTCATTCGCCATTTAGTATAACTATCCATTTGCCTGATCTTTGAAATATATTCTATTGGTACGCTCCAACCCTGGATGGCACATACCATCTTGACCCAAAAAAAAAAAAGAACAATTCTTTCTAGCTTATTAGAGCTATAAGAGCTGTAGCTGCATTCCTGAACATAGCTTATAAAAATTCCATAAAAAGAAAACAGGTTCAATAAAAGATTAAATTCTCATCAAAACAATTAGAAACACTAGTCATAGCAGAGGTAGGAGAAAAACAGGCAAAAAAAAATTGCAGCGCTGTGTAGTTTAATCCCCTTATTGTCTGTCACCTAGAAATAGAGAGACCATGACAAATGAATCCCACAGACAGAAGTTGGGATAAACAGTGACTCTACAGTTTGTATGTGGGGGGTTCCCAGGTGGCTCAGTGGTAGAGAATCCATGTGCCAATGCAGGAGATGAGGTTCCATCCCTGAGTCAAGAAGATCCCCTGGAGAAGGAAATGGCAACCCACTCCAGTATTCTTTCCTGGGAAATCCTATGGACAGAGGAGCTTGGCAGGATAGAGTCTAGGGCGTAGCAAAAGAGTCAGACATGACTTAGAGACTAAACAACAACAAATAGTTTGTTTGCCTATAAGTGAAAGTCGCTCAATTGTGATTGCGACCCCATGGACTATACAGTCCATGGAATTCTCCAGGCCAGCATACTGCAGTGGGTAGCCTTTTCCTTCTCCCGGGGATCTTCCCAACCCAGGGATCGAACCCAGGTCTCCCACACTGCAGGTGGATTCTTTACCAGCTGAGCCACAAGGGAAGCCCAAGAATGCTGGAATGGGTGGCCTATCCCTTCTCCAGCAGATCTTCCTGACCCCGGGATCGAACCAGGGTCTCCTGGATTGCAGGCGGATTCTTTACCAACTGAGCTATCAGGGAAGCCCTGTGTGTCTGGGGGATACCCCATATGGGGACGCACAGAAGTTCCTGAGGAAGAAGGCGGGTTGCAGGAGCTGTGGGGTGGTGTTACTGCACAGGTAACGGCTATGATGCAGGTAAGTGATCAGTACTTCATGACTACCCCTGGTTGCTGAGGCCAGGAAACTGAGATTTCAGGGTAGTTGAGAAAGCCAATGCTGATAATTGTCCTACACTCACAGATACACTTAAATTGCCATATTCTAAGCAATATTTTTAAAGTTCTCAATTCCTTTCCATAACAGATGGTAAACTTCTAGAAATTACATCCCAAAAGGTAATACTGCTTGTAAATATAAGTAGTTATGAACTTTTTTTTTTCAAAAAATTCTTGGATGATATATACATAGAGAATGTTTTTTAAGCAACACTGTAAGAATTAAATGAAGAGGTCGTTATGAGAGCAAAATGATTTCCTTCAGTCAGATACACAGGGTATATATTTTGACACAAATTTAAGTGTATATTTAAACTTTCTAAAGTTTTTAGATGTATTTTTAGATTTGGCATTTTAAAAGTTCTATTTTTCAGACAGTCTGGGATTCAAATCCTGGTTTTATTACTTACTGGCTCTGAAACCTTAGGCAAGTTACTTAAGTAGGTCTCAAGACTGTCATCTCTGTAATGGGGATTAGTATAGGGTGGTGATCACAGGCAACTTATTCAGCCTCTCATTAGATTTTATTATCTGAGGAAAGGCCATGATTCCAAGCTAAGATCTTCACTGGAAGGATTTGCCACCTCTTACTGAATTTCCCTGGTGGCCCTCTCATTTCAGGTACAGATTCCTCTCTGTACAAATGTGCAGAGAGGCAAACAGTTAAACAGACAGGGCTAAGGGCTTGGGAACCAGATGTTACGTGGCTCCTGAACCTGAGACTCCTAACTCTCTTGATCTTCTGTGAGGAGTCAGCGAAAGCCAAAGAATTAGCACTCAGCCTCTTCTGATTCTTTGCTACCTCATGGACTGTATCCCACCAGGCTCCTCTGTCCATGGGATTTTCCAGGCAAGAATATTGGAGTGGTTAGCCATTCCCTTCTCCACAGGATCTTCCCAACATGGGAATTGAACCTGGATCTCCCCCACTCCCACTGCAGGCAGATTCTTTACCATCTGAGCCACCAGGGAAGCGTCATGAGAAGCCAGTATTCTCTTAATAAACCAGGCTTTGTCTACATTAACCACAATTAGTTTCTGTTGCTTACGGCCAATAACCCTAGCTGGTAAAGATGTTTCACTCTGTAATTGGGCTAAACTCTCTCAGGGCAGTTCCCCTGCCTTAAAATCACCAGTACGGCCAAGAACTGAACTTTAACCAGGGGCAGAGCACCAAAACGTCGGCAGTGCTGAGTGCATGTTCTGTGTGCGCAGAGTAAATACAGTTCTACAAAAGCCTCCTGCTTCTTGAGACTTCACAGAAGTCCACAGGGCGCATGTGAGAGGTCAGGAGCGCAGCGTCTAGAATAAGGGAGATGTGAGTTCAAGCCCAAGCCCCACTGCTCCCAAGCAAGAAGCTGCCAGGGAATTCATTCCCGGGCCCTCAGCTCCCTCCCTGGCGACAGGCACACAGTACTGACCCCACCAGCCAGGGTTATGGCGAGGAGCAACTGAGAAACAGTGTCCTTGCCCTCAGTGAGTGGGCACCGATAGTGATGAAGGTGCTGAGGGCGATGAGCACATCTGATCACAGGTGGCGAGAGCTGCAGGGAGCCTGAAGAGCAGCAGGAAGAGAAGTCATCCCAAGGGACAGGCGTTCAAACACAGTGAGACTAGCTTTGTACGAAAGCCTTAGTCACCAAAAGAAGGCATGATTCTGAATAGAACATTCTTCGGGGCTCTAGGGTTGGTCTTCTGGCCGAGACCCTGCTGGACTCTTGTCCCCATGTCTGACAGAGAACAGAAAATACAAGTAAACACTGGAGCTGCTTTAGGCACAGAAACTCTGTAAGACACGGGGGTGCCAAGAAACTCTGGGATCCCTCCGTCAGAGGGTACTACAGGGGCCTTCCACGTAATACAGCATGCCTGGGCATTGTGAGAGCCCAGTTTCTCGGTACTCCCCTCCACGAGAAGGTAGAGAAAATATTAAATAACGACAGAATCAGGAACAGCACCGAATAGCCAAGCCATCCTGGGGCCTAAGGCATCAAGAAACAGCAGCTGTGTGGACCCTGTCTTCACTGAGAATTTTTGATATTTTGTTCATTGCAGATTTCTTTACATCCATCTTGTTTTTTTTAAATATACCATTAAAATACTGATGCTGCTGATGGAGTTTTGGAGGGCCCTAAATGCTGAACCCTGGGCCAGTGTCTCATCTGCCTGCCCTATAGGGCGCCCTGCAACATTCACAGGGGTGGGGGGGTGGGCACTTAACAGTGGCGAGCTGGGCAAACGGAAGCGGGCGAGAAAAGCGGGTTATTGCCACTGCGCTCCCCCACCCACCACCTGCACTCACCGACGCAGGTCGCCAACATTATGCTGGAAAGCATTTCAGAATCACTGACATCTTGGTGACGAGTTGAAAACGACCTGGTCAGTCAGGTAGGTGTCAGGCCTTGGTTCTCTGTCCTGCCCTAGCTGCCCATCCCCTACCGCCCTGCCACCACACACTCACAGAAGTTGGTCAGCAGCTCATCAGAGTCCACCTGCTGCTCTTCCTTGGGCGATGGTGCATCTCCAGGTGAGGACAGCAGTGCACATGAGACAGGGCCTGCCCTCCCATCCTGCTCGCGCACGCAGAGCCCGAGACCAGGGCTGACAAAGGCTAACTGGTAGCCTTAGCAGTCAATTTCTGATGACCCAGTCAAAATCATAAAAGACAGAGATGAGAACAAGAAAGTTTAGAGGCAATAATAAGAAATATATCTATATCATGAACATTTGTAGATGAGAAGAGAGGGCAATGTGAAAGAGAGGACCAGCTCTCCGTAAACAAGCAGGAATAAGAGACAAAGATATAGAAATGTCTTCCTTGAAAGACCACGTTAAAAGAGATCTATGCACCGACAGATACATAAACGGACAGAGCGCCAATGAAATGGATAATTCGGCATGTTACAGACTCAGGCTGCCGTTTCCTTGAATTCAGGAAGAGACACACAGATACAAGGTAAATTTAGTAATAAGCAGAGCTCGAATTATAAAGTCAAACACTGATGTGACTTGAGGGACTGGCTACAATATCTGTTTACATACCCAGAGTTGCCCTAGAGTGTTCAGGAATATTTTTATCTCCTCGTTTGTTACTTCACCATTTATTAAATTCTATAAAATGAAAAAAAAAAAAAAAACCCACAAACATCCAGAAGGGAAGGAGAAAAAAATAAAAACAAATAATGGTGATTCTTGCAGAGGTCAGCATTTTCTTAAGGGAAGCTAAGCAGTTGATTTGTGTTCTTGCAGGAAAACCGATTTAGGATTCAGTTTAAGGTGATTAAAAATTTTAAACTGCATGAATTTAGCATTTTGGTCATTCGTGGTTTTTTATTGTGTCAAACTCTGTGTAGGTTTTGGAGAGAAAGTATGTACTTCTATAGAAGGAAAATGATGGATTTTTTTTTTTTTTTTTTTTGCTGCTTTTGCTTCAGAGAATTTCCCTGTCCGAGGAAATGACCTAGTTTATGGCTTTTCTGCATTCAGGGCGTGTTACCAGTGTTCACACAAAGACAAAACAACAAAACAGAGCAACAGTGGGAAACAGCCTCTGAAAAGAAAATCATAAGCCAGATTTTATGTATGGAAAACGCTCCAGAGTTCTTTGACCAAAATGTGATTCCACTCACCTCTATCTGCCTATCTTCTGTGGGCAGGTCACATTCAAACCCTAGAGGAAGTTGTCAGATGAAACAGAGCTTGCAAACTGGTGGCCTAGGGACCAAACTAGGTTAGAGATGAAGGGTTTTTTACAATCTTGTCGTCACACTGCAGAGAATATTGTGTGTGTGTTTGTGTGTGTGTTTAGTTGCTAAGTCATGTTCAACTGTTTTGTGATCCCATGGACTGTAGCCTGCCAGGCTCCTCCGTCCCAGGCAAGAATACTGCAGTGGGTTGCCATTTCTATCTCCAGGGGAATCTTACAGACCCAGGGATCAAACCTGGGTCACTGGCATTGGCAGGCAGATGCTTTACCACTGAGCCACTGGGGAAGCTGCAGAAAATATTAAATTTATTTAGCTGCCAACATTTAAAAATTAGGAGAGTTCCTACAGAATTTCAGTTCGGGCTTCTCTTTAAAAACCTGACAATCTGGTAACATAAGGTCTGCACCCCAGAGTACAACAGTTGACCTGAGTAGTGGCTGCCCCGCAGACAGCATGAGCACCTCCATTTCTTCCCAGTCCCCACCACTCCCTACTGTGTTCTGCATAGAAGCTGAGTCTCGGCTACCATTTATCATCACACTTGTGCTACTGTTTTCCTTATAGTGAATTTAAGAAATACGAATAACATCCCTTATATGCGCATCTCTTTTAAAACTGGGGAAATTAAGCCTGATCAAGCTTCAGGGAAAAAAAACTTCTCAATTTCAGCTTGATTCACTTCATTAATAGGTCCCTATAAAAATAACAGCTAACACTTCTATAAAAATAACAGCTAACAACTCAATGTGTCAGGCAATTTTCTAAGCCCTTCACATATTTTAAGTGCATTTAACCTGCACATCTACTCTATGAAGTAGGTATTATTATGATCCAGTTTCACAGATGAGGAAACTGAGGCTCAAAGAGGCTGTGACTTGCTTAAAGTCCATTGCTAGGATTTGAAGGGACCCTGCAGAAATTTGAATGCACCCCCCGGCACACATAAACAATACAAGCATGGAACAAGAACAGCTAGCATGTATTACCTGTTTAGTATGGTCCAAGCAGCAGAAGAGGCTCTTAAAATACAGATCAATATAGAAACTTGCAGTGGGTTTCAAAACGGCTACAAACATAGTCAGACGTTTCAAAGGCTAAACAGAGAACACCATTCCACTGCTATACTCAGTACCCAGAGGAGCTCAGCAGCAGCTCTCACTGAGGAGGTGGAGGCTGCAAAGGGCCTTCAAATGTAAGAAGGCAGGAGACACACAGGGCTGTGGCTTGAATATGATGGCCTTTGGCTGGAGAGAACCAATGGGAAAGGAAGGACACAGCCCGGGAAGTCCGGGGGCAAGACCAAGGTAAAGCTGAATCCTATTTCTTCATATTTCTTGAAGTACCAGCAATGCATCATGCATTCTGGAGGAGACAAGGATGAACAAACCTTGACCCTGCCCTCAAAGAGTTAACATATCAGGAACTTCCCAGTGGTAAAGAATCTGCCCGGAGATCAGGGTAAGATCCCTGGGTTGGGAAGATCCCCTGGATAAGGAAATGGCTACCCGTTCCAGTATTCTTGCCTGGGAAATCTCATAGACAGGGGAGTCTCACTGGCTACCGTCCATGGGGTCACAAAGAGTCAGACCCAACTGAGCAAATGAGCACACACACCCCCCCCACACACACACACAGTCACAATGTTAAGGGCTCGGCACATAGTTAGTGCTCAAAAATTGTATTCTTTATTATAAAGATTATTATTGTTGTTGTTGTTGTTATCTAAACAATAACGCTGATTGTTTCATAAACCAGGTGAGCGGCATCACTGCTCCCTTCTAGCAGATAATCAAAATTCCAGCATACCTACAGGTCATTAGGGTCTTATGAACTGTGAAGCTAACCCATGTGTTCTGCCTCAATTAAGAGTAGAGAAATGGCATCTTCTCCATGCTGTGACTTTAAGTAATATCAATGTTTCATAAAACTTATTAGTGTAGGTCTAGGTGAAACAAAAATAAGATAGCACACTGGGAAATTAATTTTAAACAAATTACATGTAAAATGCAAGGATTCATAATATTGTTTCTAAAGCAGTCTAATCTTAATATATATTTTGCTTTATGAAGCTCCCAGTTTTAGATTAATCATATTGTTTTTTTATTTACTACTTCATATAATAATTGGCTTATCTGTGATATTAATATGTATGAATTTTCTTAGTTTGCTCCTTCAAGAAAGCATTCAGCTTGATGCTTATGTTGATTTTAATATGCAATGGATGTGTTTATATGCAGATTAAATTGGATTGCATTTATACTAAACAAGAAAACCAAAATGTAGAGAGGTGCTGAGACCTGAGTAACTCTCATTAAAGTATCAGAATCCATGACAGAGTTTTCAGCTCATTCCCCTCAAACAGCACAGCAGTAGACCGAAATTTGCCATTTACCTCATGATGCGCTACACATTTTTAAAACGATAAAGAGGTAGCTGATAAAGAGGTTTCTCCCATAGCAGTGGTTCTCAGCGAGGGAAAGGGGGAGGGTTTTGACTCCCAGAGGACACTGAGCAACATCTGGAGATATTTTTGGTTGCCACCACTGGTTGGAGGCAGGGAGGGAGGAGTTACTGGCATTTAATTAATAGAGACCAGGGACGCTATTAGGGGCTTCCCTGGTAGCTCAGCTGGTAAAGACTCTGCCTGCAGTGCAGAAGACCCAGGTTCGATCCCTGGGTGGGGAAGATCCCCTGGAGATGGGCATGGCAACCCACTCTAACATTCTTGCCTGGAGAATCACATGGACAGAGGAGCCTGGCGGGATACAGTCCACAGGGTCACACAGAGTCGACATGACTGAGTGACTCAGCAGCAACAGAGATGCTATTTAGCCTCCTACAGTGCACAGAACAGCCTTTCAAACAAAATTACCCCTTCCAGAATTTCAAAAGTTCTGAAGTTGACAACTCAACCCTTATTACACAAAACTGTTGTTTGTTTATAAGTAAAGGATCCTAAAAATGTACATGTATGTATACTGTATATACTCATTTATTCAACAGATACGAATTAAATTCCTACGATGTATCAGAAACTTCTAGGAAAAGTCTTTGACAGAGTTTACATAGAAAGACTGAGATAAAAGATAGGTATAAAGATAGATAATACATGTGATACAATGTAGAGTGGAAGTGCTATGAAGGGAGAACTGGAGAGCAGCATCGACACCTCCACACTGCCCCGTGCAAAGGGACAGCTGGCAGGAAGCTGCCGTGTGACACAGAAAGCTCAGCTCAGCGCTCTGCGGTGACCCAGGGGCTGGGGCTATCTGTGTACGCCATGCTGACTTGCGTTATTGTATGGCAGAAACTAACACAACGTTGTAAAGCAATTATACTTCAATAAAAAATAGTGTATTTCAGATAGAATACTTGAACATACACCAAAACACGAATATTTACAGTTTGGTGTATATTCCTCCAATTTTTTTTTTCCATGAGTAGATTAACTCTACCGTATGTACTGTTGGTTTAGTTATTCATTCAGTTTTTTACAAGTGAATATACAAATACATATCCTTCTTGACAACTTTCCATCTTCCCACTTCTAAAGCCCAAATGGTCTTGCTTTGTGTTGTTTTAACTTTTGCAACAACTCACTGAAGAGGAGCAGAGAAGGGAGGAGGAAATAGTTTTATTTCCGTTCCTTACCTTTCCACATCTAGCAGAAAAGCAATCAACAGAGGAGACAGACATGAAAATCAGACCAACAAATAACACAGCTGTTGGAATGGGCAGCCCAGGGCCTTAGGATTTCTCTTTCTCAAGGGCCTGCTTTGTGTCCTTCACTCATGCCTTGTCATTTTCTCCATAGATATCTTATATATCTTTTGTTCGTTTTTTCCTAGGTGTCGCTGTCTTTTAGGAACATATCATCTCCCTGTTTACAACCTCCCAAAGTGTCCCTAGGGACTTCTGGGTAAATGCCAAACCCCTTTGTTTGACACACTAAGTACTTCTTCATTAAGGATCTTCCCAACCACACTTTGTAAAACTGTAGCCATTTCCACAAACGTTTCATGTACTTTCAGACACCTTCCCTTTGGGGCCCTATCCTTTCTGTCAAGAACATCCTTTTTCTTTACTTTACCTCAGAGATGAACTTATCCTTCAGTATCAGCAAAAACAACACGTCTTAGCAAAACTTTTGATGACCCTCTAATCAAGCTGTATGGCAGGAGTAGGTCTTGAACAATTACTCTGTGTTTTCAGCCTGGCTCCCTCACCCTTTGTTCCCTCACTGGCATTCCAAGGAACATTTTCTCCCAAATCAAAAATGAAGACCCAGAGAAGCTGCAAGGCTAACTCCAAGATGGAATAATTTTGATGCATGTTTCCAGGGTGGGGGGGGTGCTTCTGTCTCTCAAGAAGCAGGGCTCAGACATGGATCGAAGGAAAAGAGGAAGGGGAGAGGGCAGACAAGGAGCTCAGCCTGGAGAAGGCATCAAAAACTTGGCTTCCTGAAGCTGCAGGGGAGAATTCATTACCAACGGGATTGTGTCTCCAGGACTTCAGAGCAGAAAATGAGACCAAGTGTGAGCACGTCCCCATGTAGACAGACAGTGCAATCCAAGGATCTGAAGTACCTATAAACCCTCTAAGCAAAGAGGGGTCTGGGTATCTTGAGAAAGGGAGAGCATCTTCCAGGGAAACCCTTGGCCCCTGAGCAAGAACTGATGAAAGAGAAACAGAAAGGTTTTTGTGTGAGTTTCCCAGCAAGGGGAGAAGAATCTCCAAAGAATCCAGGACAGTGCTCAGAGGAAAAAGAGTCAGCTCACACATCTGCTGGGGCCAGAGACCAGGACGCAGTCCACAATGCTGTCAGTCTCCTCCCTGCTTGCCCAACCTCAACTCCATCCCCACTCTCTGAAGAAGGTCAGAAGCCCCTGTGGACAGACCTGTGACTACAGAGTGAAGGAACAAAGAAGGTGACCGCTTTCCTATTTACTGGGTGTAGACCTTCCGGGACAGCTTGTCCAAGGGAAGGAGATCTTAATTTAAGTCAAGTCCAGAAATTGGCTTATTATAGGAGGCAAATAATACCATTTGCAGCAACATGGATGGTCCTAGACATTGTTATAGCGGGTGAAGTAAGCCATACAGAGGAAGACAAATATCATAATATGACTCAGATGTGGAATGTGAAAAAACAGGGGTACAAATGAACTTAATTGCAAAATGGAAGCAGAGTCATGGATGTAGAAAACAAACTCATGGTTACCAGGGGATGGGGGGGGTCAATTGGGAAATTGGGATTGACATATACACACTATTATTAATATAGTGAAAATAGAAAACTATTAAGACCCTGCTGTATAACATAGGTGCATGCAAGCATGCTAAGTCACTTCAGTTGTGACTGACTCTTTATGACCCTATGGGCTGTAGTCCCCCAGGTTCCTTTGTCCATTGGACTTTCCAGGCAAGAAAATTGCAGTGGGTTTCCATGCCCTCCTCCAGGACAGCACGGGTAACTCTACTTAATACTCTGAACGGCGTATATGGCAAAAGAGTCTTTCAAAAAAAAAAGAGTGGGTATATGTATACATATAACTGATTCATTTTGCTGTACAGCAGAAACTAACACATTGTAAATCAACTATATTTCAATAAAAAAACTTAAAAGATACAATTAAACAGATTCCGTTGAAGTAAAAAAATTTCTAATTTCAGAACTAAAACTGTGTTTAGTAACTTAGAGCAACTGCAGAAGTTTCTATTAATATAAATGATCAAGAAAAATCATCTAAAGGCAGAGGAAAACCCTTCCCAGCTCAATAAAGTTTTAAGTGATAGTGAGAGATAAAATAAAATTGCTTTATGTTTACACCCCATTATTCCTAACCTGTTTAATGTTCTATTATATACATAAAGCCACTGCATAGCATAATGTCTTACACATGGTAAATTCTCAATAAACGTCCTTGAAAGAATGAAGACATCCTTGAAAACTACCATTTCAAGATAAAAGAAAGAGAAGAGAGAGAGTATAAGAGCACAAAATCCCCATAGGTAATTTCTAGACCACTTAAATTTAAATGACATTAAGATTATCATTTCATTTATTTCCGGGCACTTGAAAATCTCTCCCCTGCACCCATGCATGTGTGCTAATTCACTTCTGTCATGTCCGACTCCTTGCAACCCTAATAACTGTAGCCCGTCAAGCTCCTCTGTCCACGGGGATTCCCCAGGCAAGAATATTGGAGTGGGTTGCCATGCTTTCCGCCAGGAGATCTTCCCGATCCAGGGATCCAACGCACGTCTCTTATATCTCCTGCATTGGCAAGCGGGTTCTTTACCACTAGTGCCACCTGAGAAGCACCCATTCCTGTTACTAAACCAGTGAACAAGTGAGGTTAATAAGAACCCAGAGTTCCAGGGAAGAAAGGCCTTAGGAAATGCATCTTCTCCCTGAAGAAGAGTACGGTGATACTTCAGAGTTTCAGAATCTCAAGTTTTCAGTAAGTTATTCCATCAAACTATAAACCCCCATAAAATAAGGACTCTGTCTATAGATACTCCCTTAAATGGCCAAACTATTTCTCAAAATATTTATTCAAATAGTAGCTATATCTGCCAGTGGGGATTCCCTCTCTTCGTTTCTTTTTTTCCTTTCATGTTTACTGAGATATAATTGACATATTCCAGCACTGTACAAGTTTAGGGTGTAAAACATATTGACTGACTTACAAGTATGAAATGATGACCACAGTAAGTTTAACGATATCCATCATCTCATACAGATACAAAATAAGATTAAAAATTATATTTTTTCCATATGATGAGAAGTCAAGATTTACTCTCAACTTTCACATAAAACACACAGCAGCATTAATTATACTTATCAGTGTTGAACGCCCCTAGTACTTGTTTGTCTTACAGTTGGAAGTCCGTACTTTTCAACTGTCTTCATTCAATTCCTCCCCCTCAACCCTTCCTGAGAGAGAAGAGAGAAAGGGTCTCTTTTTCTGAGTTTGTTTTTGAAGTGTAATTGACCAACAACATTCTATCGGTTCCAGTTATACAACAGAGCTATTTGATACTTCTATGTATTTCAAAGTGAATTCCAAAATAAGCCTAGTTACAATATATCAGCACAGAAAGACATTAAAACATTACATAGTTCCTGGTATGTATTCCCGCACCATCTCCATTTCTTTCTTTCTTTTTTTTTTGGCTTGTGGGATCGTAGTTCGCTCACTAGGGATGGATCCTGTGCTCTGCAAGTGGGGAGTCAACCACTCCACTGCCAGACACACCCCTCCTTTTCTTCTTAAGGGCAGTTAGGATTTTGTCTCTGAGAACCAGTAAATAAGGGACGCAATCAGACAAAACGACGGTCCGTGCAGAGAACTATGGGAGCAAAGAGATACTGGAGACCTGTTACCTGGTCTTGTTACGACCCTCCGGGGTCATTCTGCCTCAAGCGTCCTCCTGCCCTGGGACACTCGGGACAGTGGGAGGAGACAAGCTCCGTCAAGACGCAGAGGAAAGCCTCGTCGTCTGATCCAGGCATGGAGCAGCTGGAGTTCCCGCTAGAGCGACAGGCAGTGGGCCGCGCCACTCTTCGAGGTCTCACCAGGGACCGGAGCGGGCGGCGTTCTCGCGGGGCTGGCTCCGCGGCTCACGGTCCAGCTCACAGCGCAGGCGCACCTCTGCGCACGGCCCCGCCGCCATCTTGGGTGGGGTGTCGAGTGCGGCGCCTCTGCGCACGGCCCCGCCGCCATCTTGGGTGGGGTGTCGAGTGCGGCGCCTCTGCGCACGGCCCCGCCGCCATCTTGGGTGGGGTGTCGAGTGCAGCGCCTCTGCGCACGGCCCCAGGCCGAGGCGCTGCGGCCGCCTTTTTGAACCTGGAACAATGGTCAAGGCCTCTGCGTGCAGCATCCTGTGACCCAGTGCCACCAGAGGAAGCACGATGGGATTACAAAAAAGGTAAGACTTTATTACCCAGATTGTATTTTTATTTCCTGGGAATTGTGAATGGATTTTGTCCGTGACGGTTTGGTTCAGCAGGAACATAGGTTCTGTGGAGCAGGAAGACGCATAAATGTTGGTGCATGAGGTCAAAATAGTGGACCAGTACTGCCAGCAGTCCCGACATACACCCTGTAAGATATCACCCTCTGGAAAAGCAGAATTTTCTCCCTGCATTGTCTCGCTCGCTTCCTCACTTTTAATCAGGTCATCAGATCTGCAGTCGACAGCTCAGAACAGAACATAAGTTGTCCTCAAGGTTTTCTGGCTCTTTTTTCCCCAAAATCCTGCAGTTAACAAATATGACTTTTAAAAGAAAGAGAGAGGAGGTTTGAAAACTAATTTTTCTACTAACAGGAAAAAAACCCAAAGTATTAATATATTGATTGAAATATGTAGGAAAGGGTGTTTCTCCAGAAGAGGAGACTCCTTCCAGGCTGGAGAAGTGAATTTAAGCAAAAGAGAGAAGGAGGGTGGTCTGTGGGCTCACAAAGGTGAGAGGCCTATACCTCACTGCCTGTAGCCCACTAGAGACGCAGCAAGTGGGATGGACATTTAAACTGTGCTTCATTTAGAATAGATAACCAGCAAGGATCTATGTGTAGCACAAGCAACTCTGCTCAACGTTATGTGGCAGCCTGGCTGGGAGCAGACTTTAGAGGAGAATGGATACATGCATAAGTATGGCGGAGTTCTTTAGCTGTTCACCTGAAACTATTACAGTGTTGTTAATTGGCTGTACCCCAATACGAAATGGGCTTGCCTGGTGGCTCAGTGGTAAAGAACCTGCCTGCTAGGCAGACAACAGAGGTTCAATTCCTGGGTGGGAAACATTCCCTAGAGAAGGAAATGGCAACCCTCTCCAGTGTTCTTGCTTGGAAAAATCCCATGGACAAAGGAGCCTGGTGGGCTGCAACCCATGGGGTTGCAAAGAGTCGCACATGACTGACCTACTGAGCACACACATACAGAGTCAGAATAGGCTAAAACTGAACTGTTAGGGTGGTCCCAAGATGATCCCCACTACGGCCAGCACTGGGCACAGACACTGTAGTTTAAACCATGCTGGATATTGGACACTCATGTCAGAACAGCTTCTGCCTCTGCTCGGATATGATCACTGCTTTTACTACAGCCAGAATGGATCCTGTGCAGTCTTTCCTTTCACAAGCTCCTCAACAGAATCTGGAACTTGCAAGGAGGCTGGGGAAGCACTTATCTAGTACTATTCCCTCATCAAAAGTGGGAAGTGAGCTCAGCTTTGTAAACATGAGGGTTCCTCAGACTTGAGAAGGGAACTCAGACACTCAGCAACCAGAAACAATAACAAATGTCTACAAGAGAAGGTAATCTGCAGAAAGAACTTAGTTTAATTTTTCTGCCAATTCAGCAGAATGGAAGTTCCTGGTTAAGAATTAGGTCAGAATCAAGAATACAATTCCATTGTGCATTTATTTCAGTTTGCAAACTAAAATTGCTACTCATTCCACCATGGTGATGTGAGCTTTCCAAAAACCCAAGTTGACAAGCTACAGGTTTTCTGTTTGTTACAACCAAATTCCCTAGTGCAGCAATATGAGCCCAGGTTCTCTCAATTTCCAGCTGGAGATTTTTTTTTTTTTTTGCTGTTTACAGCATTAATTAAGCATCCTAGGCATTAATTTCCTCTGCCGCAAAATGGGAATAATAACAGTATCTAACCTCATAGCATGATGGTCAGGATTAATGAGCTGTATGATAGTCTCAAAGTGCTGCACTCAATATGCCAGGAAATATGGAAAACTCAGCAGTGGCCACAGGACTGGAAAAGATCAGTTTTCATTCCAATCCCAAAGAAAGACAGTGCCAAAGAATGTTCAAACTACTGCACAATTACACTCTTCTCACACGCTAGCAACCTAATGTTCAAAATTCTCTAGGCTAGGCTTCAACAGTACATAAACTGAGAAATTGCAGATGTTCAAGGTGGATTTAGGAAAGGCAGATGAACCAGAGATCGAATTGCCAACATCCATTGGATCATAGAAAATGCAGGAGAGTTCTAGAAATACATCTACTTCTACTTTATTGACTATGCCAAAGCCTTTGACTGTGGATCACGACACATTGTGGAAAATTCTTCAAGAGATGGGAATACCAGAGCACCTGACCTGCCTCCTGAGAAATCTGTATGCAGGTCAAGAAGCAACAGAACCAGACATGGAACAATGGACTGGTTCCAAATTGAGGAAGGAGTACATCAAGGCTGTATGTTGTCACCCTGCTTATTTAACTTATATGCAGAGTACATCATGGGAAATGCTGGGCTTGATGAAGCACAAGCTGGAATCAAGATTGCTGGGAGAAATATCAATAAACTCAGATGCATAGATGACACCACCCTTATGGCAGAAAGTGAAGAGGAACTAAAGAGCCTCGTGATGAAAATAAAAGAGGAGAGTGAAAAAGCTGGCTTAAAACTCAGCATTCAAAAAAAACAAAGATCATGGCATCTGGTCCTATCATTTCATGGCAAATAGATGCAGAAACAATGGAAACGGTGACAGACTTCATTTCTTGGGCTCAAAACTCACTGCAGATGGTGACTGCAGCCATGAAATTAAAAGATGCTTACTCCTTGGAAGAAAAACTATGACAAACCTACACAGAATATTAAAAAGCAGAGACATTGCTTTGCCAGCAAAGGTCCATCTAGTCAAAGCTATGGTTTTTCCAGTGTCATGTATGGATGTGAGAGTTGAACCATAAAGAAAGCCGAGTGCTGAAGAATTGATGCTTTTGAACTTTGATGTTGGAGAAGACTCTTGAGAGTCCCTTGGACTGCAAGGAGATCCAACCAGTTCATCGTAAAGGAAATCAGTCCTGAATATTCATTGGCAGGACTGATGCTGAAGCTGAAGCTTCAATACTTTGACCACCTGATGCAAAGAACTGACTCATTGGAAAAGACCCTGATTCTGGGCAAGATTGAACGCTGAAGAGGATGAGATGATTGGATGGATGGCATCACCAAATTGATGGACATGAGTTTGAGCAAGCACTGGGAGTTGGTGATGGACAGGGAAGCCTGACGTGCTGCAGTCCATGGGGTCACAAAGAATCGGACACGATTCAGTGACTGAACTGATGATAGTCTCAGTATGTACACCCTTTGCCAGATCACTTTACAGTGTTTCTCAGTAAAGAAGAATCCTTTATATATGGGTTGACTTTGGACTTGCTTTGGCCAATAGAATGTGTTGGAAATGATGGCAGTTTGAGTCTGGGCTTCAAGAGTCTTGTGTATCCTGGTTGGCCTTCTGCCACTATCATGAAGACCTGCCTGCCTGCCAGAGGATGCAAGACATGGAGCAGAGATACGTCATCTATCACCCAGTAGCCCTAACTGACACCCAGATTTGTGACCGATCCAGACAAAGGCCACTTAACTGGCCACCGTCAAGCAGGAATAACAAATGCTTATGTATACGTCACTGAACGTGTATAGCAATACCTTACTGCTACAGAATGGTTAAAAGAAAAAAGTAATGTTTAGCAAACAAAAAGCAATGAAGCATATAGTAAGAACTCTATAAATATTAACAAGCATACCAAAAGGAAGGCATCCTATTAGTGCCAGCAGCTGTGTAATTTGACAGACCAAGGGCTGATATTCTGTATAAAATCATCAACAAGATTTTTCAGCCAAGGGCACTGTCCAAGGCATAGATATTCTTAATGTCACAGGTAGAAAATGTTGACCCTCCCCCTAAAACACAGATCTAAGTGAAGGCTAAAAAATAAAGAACTTGCAGACCCCAGCTGTCTAGATTTGATGTCTACTAGAAGTGTGTTTGGCCTTGCTGACTCAACACATAGGTAACATGATAAAATAGACCATTGCAGCTCAAAATCCTATTTAAGCCTCAGATCAATGGTTTAACTCTTATGTCAAGACAGGTAGACACTGCTATGTGATGGAAATGTTGTTTGGGAAAAAATGATTTTTAGTGGTAAAAACCAAGTCAACCACATCTCTTTTCACTGCTTTAATGTCAAACCAACTCTTCAAAAGGAAAATTCCAGATACATGTGAGTAGATTGTGGTGCAAGCAGGTTGTTTTTATTCTTTACAATTTTATGTTTCATCTGGCCCCAGTCCTTCCCTTACAAACTTGTCTTCCCCCCAAAATTCACGTAATAATCACAAAATAGTTTACTTTGCAAATCTACTGAGATTATCAAAAATCTGTTCCTTGTGCTTGAAATGTAGGTGGTATATAATGAAGTCAAAAATTCAGTAAATAGAGCTCGGTGGGCCTACTTTTTTCTCTTGACTCCAGTGATTATCATAATTTGATTTTATAGTTTTCTGTCCTAAGCTACCAGCTAGGGAGCCATCTTTACTGAGTCATGAACTTTCCCATCATTAAATGTCTGCACCTATTTTCAACATATCAAAGTGTCCAATAACTACATTTTATCTGCCTTGAGTAAAGTTGAACAGAGACATGGGGGAGCATACACATAATAAACTTTCCTTTATGCTTTAGCAAACTCCTTGTGGTTTGGAGTTTCAGCTTTGTCTATGACTACTTTTTCAGGAGCATAAAGACTGTATAACACATCTTCCATAGAGACCAGGACATATGTTTACAAGGACAGAAATCTGAGTAATTTTCCACTGGTCCAAAGGGAATATTAAACTCTTCTGTCATTCTGTAGTATATTATTTATGGTTCCTCTTTTGTTGGCTTTTTTTTTCATTTGTAAGTTCAACTCCATGTCCTGATAGAGGGTGATAAAATGCTCAATATGTTAAAAAATCTTATCACTAAATCAGGACCAAAACTATAAATTTTGGCCTTTAAAATCAAACTGACTGGTAAGGATCATTTTGCTCCTGAAATATTACAGTAGTGATCAATTTGCTGTAAAACTAAGCAGTTTAGCTCAGCAATCTATAGTTGGAAAGCAAGTTGTTCACAGGGAAAGTTTATGCCCAGCCCAAGGGATAAATTAAATTTTATGGGGAAAATATGCATTATTACATGCTTATCTGTTTAACATATTCTTTTCCACATCAGTATAATAAATATTTTTAATCATATATTTTATCTCACATACATACAGTGATGTGGTAATTTTATTCCTCCTATATTGGCCCAAACATGTTCAATTAATCACAGAATAGAGAAGAGCTTTCAAATCTTTTTTTTTAGAATTCTGATGTGCTTAGCAAATATACATTCCCAGGTAGATAGAGTTGCCTAACAACAGGAAAATAGTTCAAATTTTATTTCCTCAAAGGGCAAGCATCAACTGATCTATTTTATCTTTTCTCTCAATTTCAAACCCCTTTTCCTTGCAGAGCAGCTCTCAGCCAAAAATGCTTTGGCCTTACTTGATTCCATTCATAAGAAGTGATTTCACTTTGAAGATTTTTTTGCCTCAGAGTACATGATGGTTGTAAGAAATCAAAGTTAGAGAATATGAATTCATGGCCTGTGCATATAGAAGTAGTAAATCATGAGAGCTAACATTAGTTGAGCCTCAGTACTTGTCACACTAACTTGCCTTATTCCATGTAATCCTCAAAAAATTCTGTGGGTTAGGAATGTTGCTATTCCTGCTTTAGAGATCAGGAAACTGGGTTTTGAGAGACAAGCTGAGCAGTGGCTGGAGCAGATGGGAAGAACCACTTAGGAAGCCATTGCTGTAACCCCAAGAGAGAAAATGGCAGCCTGAAACAAGATGACAGCAATGGAGATGAAGACGAGTGGGTGAATTCAAGAAATATTTGGAAGATGGAATCAATCGGACATGATGGTTTTGTGGCTGGTGCCATTCCCAGAGAAATGCTTTTGTGAATGTTTGCCAGGGACTTCTATCTATGCATGTACAAGAGTAATTTAATACAGAAAATAAATTTTCTACATTTCTACATTTTCTCTTCATCCCATCTATCTTGCATGTAAATGAATATACAAGGAAATGTTACCTCAAACTTCAAAAGGGTGAAAAAAAAAGTTGACTCTGAAGCTTATTCTAAAAGCATTAACAGATCAATGCATCATGGTGACTCTCAGGCGGAGGTGGTGATTCTCCATGGTATTTCAATGTCTTGTGATAGATTTTGTCCCAGATGGTCTACTTAAGGATGTTTGTATAGCATATAGCCTTGAAAAATAGAGGTAGTGTCTTCCTCCGTGGCAGAAAACAGATTTGTTCCTTATCTGGAGAATAAAAAGGTAATGCCCCCCTTTAAGGCAAAATTTGGGAAGATTTGCAAATGGCCACTGTATAATATTGGAAGTTTCTTAAACATGGGGATCCTCAGCTGCAGCATAAACCTGCAATATGTGCAAAATCTACCAAGGCCACTCCACAATACCCACATGGGACTTGCAAGCAAGGGGGACAGACACAAGGAAGCTCATGCCTCCAGCTGTGCTGTATGTAGCAAAATCTTTTGTGTCTGACCCGAGTCTTATGGCTTCTGCCAGCATCCATGAGACTGTGGCAGGCTAACTCATCAGCCCGAAAGCAAAGTGAAATAGTAGACCCTCCACAGATCTTGACAACAACATTAGCCATCTAGTGATTTTTTTTAATTAATTTATTTTTGAAACTTACTAAAAACCAGTATTCCTCCCTCCTCTCCAAAGTACCTAGAATAGCCTATCAGTTTACATTGCTCAAATCCTACCCTTTTGGATTTCTACTTCCTTTTCTTATTTTTCAGTTGGTATAAGTACATGGCACATTAGTATTATCGCAATGCCAAAGTATGAGTTATCAGAACTATCCATACTTATAAATACCTTGACAACATTCTAAATAGACTTTCATATAAACAAACTGGCATAAGCACTCCATCCATCAGTCAACATTTACTGAGAGTCTTCTGTGTGCCTGACATGGCACATGTAATAGTGAGAAAGACAGACACAGTCCCTGCCCTGGAAGAGCATTGAGTCTAAATACAAATGCAGGTAATTGATCAAGCAATTACAATGAAAGGGAATTAAGGATCATGTTGGAGAGAGGGTAGCTGCCATCCAGGGTAGCTAACCTAAAGACTGATATTTGATACCACTCAAATGCATAGAAATCAGCCAGGAAAAGGTGAAGAGGGTTGTGGAGAAGTGACTCCACTTTTGGAAGCAGCTTATGAAAAGTCTGTAGGTGAGCAAGGACGTGGTGCATATACAAAATAAAAGTGGGACAAGAAAAGAGATGAGGGGAAAGTAGGCCAAAAAACAGGTGAGGGAGGTTTGTAATCGTGAATAAATATTGAGGTCTTACCCTACAAGCAATGAAAACACAATAAAGGGTCTTAAGTAAGGAAGTGACATGATCATATGTACTTTTCTTGGGCCATGCTGAATAGCTTCTGAGATCTTAGTTCCTCAACCCAGGGGCTGAACCCAGGCCACAGCAGTAAAAGCACTGAGTCCTAACCACTGGACTACCAGGGAACTCCCAAGATTTACATTTTAGAAAGTAGAAATCACTCTGGCTGCTGAATCAAAAACCCATTGTGGGGGAATGACTAGAACAGGGACCTGGGCACTACTGACATTTTGGTCTAGAGAATTCTTTGTTGGGGATGAGGGGCTGTGCTGTGCATTGTAAGATTTTATCACCATCCCTGACCTGTATCCACTGGGTATTAGTGGCATCCTCTTGATCATTAAAAAAAAAAAAAATCTCCTGGGAAGCAAAATCAGCCCATATGAAAACCACTGGAGAGGAGGAAGACCAGGTTCAGAAGTCATAAGCCAGGAAAGAGATGCAGGCAGCCTGGACTGTAGGAATGTGGAAAGGAGATGGATTTAAGAGAAAAGCAGAAACATCCTTTAAGTTTCCCATCCATCTATTTATATGTCCCTGAGAAGGATCTGCTGCAGTGACCTACTGCTCCACTTGTGTAAGGAAGTGAATTTTACCACTTGCTTCTGCCTCTTATTCTAAGCAGAACCTACTCTTGTGTGTGCCTGTCTCATCCCTGCGAAGTTGTATACTTTCATACATATGTATGCATACGTTAAGTTTTTGCAAGCATAATTTAGACTTTTCAAAACAGTGACACTGTAACAAAGAAAAATTGAGACATGCGTGCATTTTGAATATTGATTCCAGTTTCTCACATACTACCCCTGACATTTTCCATGCTGCTTTGTTTTTATGCATTTGTTTTCTCTGCTTTCCTGTGTCTTGCCCAACTTTAAAGGAATCTGCAGCTAACAGGCAATTAGGCCCACCATTAACTGTAGAATGTAAACACTATTCCAGACCAACCCGCCAGAAAAATCTGCTGGTTAACCAGATAGGGCCTTCATAGTCTAAGGGACAACTTAGATAACAATATTTTCATAAAATTTTCTTTGGTAGAAATGGAAATTATGTTTACATGAAGTGAACTGTGTGCTAGGAGCTTTGCAAATATTTCCTCAAATGTTAAATCTTCACAAGTACTGTAAGGAAGCAATTATTTATCTCATTTTATATTTACAAAATCTGAGACTTGGAGAAGTAAAGGAACTTACCTAAGGCCACCCAACTAATAAGCTACAAAGCTGGAATAGAAAGGCAATAGAGCAGGGCTCAGCAAACTTGTTCTGTAAAGGTTTTTAAATATTTTTAGCTTTGCAAGCTATTCAGGCTGTGTCACAACTACTCAGCTCTGTGTTTCTAGTTGGAAAACATACACAGGCAATATGTAAATGATTGGGCATGGCTGTGTGCCAATAAAACAATATAGACTGGCATTTCAATTTCATATCATTTTTCCATGTCAAAAATACAATTTTTCTTTTTATTATTATTTTTTAATTATTGTAAAAGGTAAAATTAATCATAGCTCATGGCCAGACAGAAAAAGGCAGTAAGCAAAATTTGGCCCACAGGCTAGAGTTCACCAAACTGTTGGTGGAGTGTGGGTAAGAACACAGATTCTAGAGGCCAGCTCCATTGGTATGAATTCCTGGTCCCCCCACCATCATCTTAAATATGTAAACTCATTGAATTATTTAACCAACATTTCTGTACATTATCATCTCAAGTCGGTTCCCCCAAAACAGACCCTGAGACAGGTTTTGAGAGCTTATTTGGAAAGTGATCCCAGAAGCACTGGTTGGGATGTAGGAAACAAAGACATGGAGGAGAGTGAGCCCTGGTATGGAAACCATCCAGGAGCAGGTCACTCCTGGAGACAACTGAGCCAATCCTGCCAGGCCCTCTAGGAAGCAAGCCTCAGTACCAGTACCATCCCGTCCAGCAAGGAAGGGGAAGTGGAGGATGTTCACCCTCTGCTCCAGTGGTGGAGGGCTGCCAGAGATAATGACAGGGCAGCACCTCTGCACCCCTGTGGATAGACCTTTCCCTGGGGACAGGAGAAGGCCCGGGGGCACAGTCCCAGAATGCCTAGGAGATAGGGGGGTGGGGTGAAAAGTACCCTATCAGTCAGCTTCATCATCTGCAAATAGGCATAATAATAAGGCCTTCCTCTTGGGCATATTGAAAGATTAAATGAATAATAATAGTAAGTGCTTTAGGTCTGAGACTAAAAGAGGTGGGCGAGGCACTTGCATCAGGCGTAGAATTTAAGGGGAGGCCAAAAAACTCAGTAATCAGCATCAATCATATTTTGGTGCAACATTTAAAGAAAAAAACCAAAGTTAAAATCCATGATGAACAGAATATCAAAATTTTGCAAAGAAGTAGGATCACTAACAGCTCTGTGTAAATCTACACTAGATCCTGAGTCAAAACAAACAAACAAAAAAATGCATTCCCACAAGTACATGCTTTTATGTACTTTTTAACTTTTCTCAGAATTAGATGTTGAAAATGATGATAGTTTTGCACCCGTTCAAGGAGAAAAGTGAAATTATCAATTCTGTTTGGGATAAAAATAAAATATTTAAACTTAAAATAATGTTATGCGTTTTAATACACCTACTTGTCAAAGTTTCAGTCTTTTTTCAACTTTAACATTCTGAGGGAAAAAATAACAATTAAAAAGATACATACAAGCATTCATGTGGGAAATGCACATTTGCCTCAGGTTTCAATATGACTCTCTTTATTTAAATTTTTGATATTTTGTTCATTTGGGATTTTATATTAACTTTTAAAAATAGTGTGTAAAATATGAGTTAACGTAATACCTGAGTGTTTTTGATGTGCCCTCTCCTCCTAATTTTGTAGCCACAGTGAGTGCCTCACTTTCCTCACCCTAGAACTGGTTCTGGTTAGTATGCACTGGCATATAAGCACTTAATAAATGTTATAGCTCATCCTCAAGCCCAGTTCACCCAGCACGGCTGCAAGTGCTCTTTTTTTTTTACAACCCCTACACTGCTTCCTTGGTCTCTCAGGAATAACCACATGTTCACATCCTAACAGGTCACCACAACACACTGTATCTATTTTCTTTTTTTATCATGGCATGTGGGGGGAAAATGGCAGCCTTTTATTGAATATTTCTGAGGCATATGTGTTGATAACTACTCACATAACCCATTATGGGGGGTGGGGGGGAGAGGAAGTTAGCAAAGCCAAGGCAATTATGGCTAGATAATTTGAAGGACCCACTTTTTCTTGACAGCAAATTAATTGATGTTATAATGGGTATGTCACCCTGTCATCCATCAACATTTATTGAGTTCTGACAGTGTGCTAGGTTACACGTGAAACAGAACAAACGCACACCAGAATTCCAACTTCTTCCTTGCCAAGTGTGATCCATTGATAATATGGTTTTCAAGGTATATTTTTTAAGGAAAAGGGAAACAATACTTCCTGTACTCCCTGTTTCATCCCAGCCTGCCTCTCCTTCTCTGTGCTTTTCTTTCACTCTTCTCTCCATGCACTCCACCACCCCCTATTTATCTTAGCACGATGGTTTTGTTTTGTTTTGAACATGAGTTGCAATCAGCTTCTGAAATGGAATAAACAGAATTCTGATTTGTGGAAGAAATAAATTTGTCTGATGGATGAATTTTAATGATTTCTGTTTATTAATGACCCAGGCTTTCCAGAACACATTCAAGAACTGAAGTTGTATTCGGCTCTGCTGATTTGGCCTCACAACGTACTATAAAAGCAATGAAAGGAATCAGCGGCAGCTGCCCAACCAACTAACCCTCTGAGCTCCCCAGGCCTGTTAACAGAGAGAGGCTGGGGTCTGGAGGAGTAAATACACAATAGCTTTGTTGAAAATGATCCTGGAGGGGAGGAAAAGGTCTATGGCTCAAAAGAAAAAACAAAAACACAAGTAATTAAAAAAGAAACTTCATTTCCAGTTGCTGAATAAGACATTGAAGAAGTGTAGAAAGAAAACCCAGTAGAAAAACAGCTATTTAATTTTTGAGTCATGGTTAGAAATTAAAATGAAAGAACACTCTGAAGTGGATTTATTACTTTGTCCTTAATTCCACATTCCCTTTTTTTTAAGTTTATTTATTTGTGTATGTATACTTGCTTTGGGCAATACATTCCAGTATTAGATTGAGGCCTAAGTAGTGAAATTTCATCCTTAACCCCACGTTTCCTTTATTCCAGCAGCTCTAGTTACAACCTAATGTTATTTTAACAGTTTTTCTTTAATTTAACGATATTTAATTTGCATTCGCTCAAGTGACATACAATAGATCATGCTATTACCATGATTTATATCAGATGAACTGGCATAAATTCAACATTATAAATTGCGCCTGTAAATGAAACTATTATTTTACAGGAATTACTGAGCAGAAAGGGTAAGGACCCTCCAGTCAACCTTAGTCAAACCCACTCTTTAGAGTTTTATATTTTATGCCCGCAATAAATGCTTTTGTGAAAGCCCATAACCCACAGAAAAGTCATTCGAAGTACATTAATTACGATAATACTATCCAAAAAGCTGCAAGGGCCTATTTTTGTGACATCATTCTCTGATTTCTTGCTGCCTTAAATTATCCCTTTGATGGCTGTGGAGATTAACAGTCATACTTTTGTCATTAAATATAAGGCATTTTAAAGCTTAATCCACCTAAGTTCTAATTGATATTGCTTTCAGTTGGCAGATAGCGACCTGATTTATAATTTAAATATGCAGCATTATATGCATCTCTTCAGTATAATGAAAAAGCAGAGTTCCTCTCATCTTTCTCGGCAATGTTAAACATCAAGGAAAAGTCGCTTTCCTTTTTCCTTTTATATCCTAAGCCTAATTGAAAACTGTTCATTGAATTTCAACATGATAGAAAAGTCTTTTTATCTCTCAATTTGTCCATTAGCGATTATAATTGAAGTATCTGCTACACAGCTGAATTGATATTGTTCTTGTTTAAATTCTGAATTTCTCTAAATCTTTCAGAAGACATCAAAAAATATATATGTATATGTATGCACACACACACTCGCATATGTATGTGGCTGAGGCGGTATCAGCTAACGACTTTGCCTAAATGGAACATTAGACTAGCTCACTCTCCACGTGAATGAAGCCACACAAAGAAGGAAACCATCTAATTTTGCTGGGGAATGTGTTGCATAATAATCTTACCGGCATGACCATAAGGTTTGCTAATTGCCACATCTGTTTAACAGCTGTCAGAGGCTTCCCACATGTTATCATCAATATTACAACACAGTACATTACCAGGAATTTCATTGTTTTCAACTGTTATTTGCCATAGACATTGCTACAGCTAATGACGTCTGTGTATGTTATACCACTAATTGTTTTCTGGTTTTTAGAAACCTGTATTCAATCTACTGTCTTCCTTTGGATTACGCCTTTCTTTCCTGCCCCCCACCCCATGACCCCTGGCTTCCTGTAACCTCCCTGACAACCTCATCATGTTAATGACGCCAGTTCTTCTTCATCCACAGTCATAAATATCCTAATGGGTTTGTAGAATTGAAAAGAAAAAAAAGTTTGCAAAATGTCCTCATTTCTTAATGGGGCTGCTGAAGTCTTTCAGTAAATCTCTAAGCTGAGCCCACGTTAGTGATGATCACCGTACAAATGCATCACTGTTTAGGCTGCCTTTATGGAAGAGGAGTGAGTCTTGCTGGTTTTTTGTAATTACTTTTGTATCTCACCTGGTTCCTCTCAACAGCATTTATTTTTTGTAAAGCACAGCAAACTACAACATCTATTAAGCAGAAAGCAGAGACTGACAAACGGTAGACTGAGTGAAGTACGCATGACCTGATTTAAAATGAACTGATAGGTGTCACTGATCTCTATTATACGTAGAATGTATGAATTCCATATGATGTATTATTTATCCATAGTCGATGCCTTTTTGTTTCATTAATAAACCTGTATATCAGAGATATACAGTACTGATGTAGTTTGAGGCAGTACAAAACGACAGGGTATTTGCCTGCCATTGCTCAATTATTTTCCTCATTTTCCCCCTGCGTCTTTGCATGAATTATTAAGACCTTAGCTGCTTATTTAAGAATCTAATTTTAGTGCATGTGTCCGGCTGAATTCTGTTTTCTCCTCTAGTGAAAGGAAAATAGTGTGAGAATTTCCAATCTTGGACTCAGGTTTTAGATTTGCAATGCACAATGCAAGTTGTAAAGGTCACTCTGCTTTTGAACCATATAGCATAGACATTTGATGAGCCTAAAAATCCATTTTGGTTACGCATCACATCGTGCCAACAAATTAAAGCAGAGTTGCTGGTTAAGTCAAGCACAATTTTCATGCACTTAGAGAGAAATAGATTAAAAGATCAAGGATCTGATTTGAGTAACGCTACAGAAAATCTCTTAAGCTAAAGGAAGGTAGATGGTTGGAAATAACTTCTGGCAGCTGCTGTGAGTGACCATCGTTCATATCGTGATGTCTAACGTTGCCTGTTCTGATCACCACATTTGGATGTCTTTGGTTTTCACGTCTAGTAATGCACATTCATTTATAACCAAATCATGCCACAACCTGCACAGAGATCTTTGAGAAGTCTCATTGGGAGAGTAGATAGAGATGACCTTATACATAAAGTTTGCTTTGCTTTTCTAAATAAGAACTGAAGGATAACATTTTGTTATAGATTAAAAGTGATTGAAGATGATATATAGATGTATAGTTGGGGGATTTTCTTCGGGTTTTTTTTTTTTTTTCATTAAATGGCTTCTTCAAAGATAGGTCTGAGACCAAATTTCTTTAGCTTGTTTGTTCAAGATCCAGTGGAAGGAAAATGATAAGAGTTCAATGTCCATATTGCTTTGAGAGAGGACTGAGTGCTGCGGAGTCTGATAAGAAATCTCACGTGATGTAAATCAGGCAGTCTCTGGAAGCACCCTGTCCTGCCTCATTCAAATTTAAAATAACTAAGGAAATGCAAAAAATCACTGTATGCATCAAAAACACCATTTTCAGGACCAGACACATTCCTTCACACTAATGGAAGTTATAATAAATTCACTCTTTTTTCAGGCAGCTTGGCAATAGCTTTCAACATGTGTAACACTGTTCCACTGACCCCAGTGCTCTCTGTATAGAAACACACATTGGCGACATTCTTGTGCAAGGGTACAGAGTTAAATGTACAAAGGCAATCTTGAAAGTTGTTTGTAAGATTAAAGACTTTTAAAGAGAAAACTAGAAATGCTTCAAGGTTGACCAGTAGAGGAATATTTGCACAAATTTATGTTTCATCCATTGTTTGTAACAGCAGAATATTGGAAGAAAACCAAATGATTATTATTAGAGTAAATTAATGATCAATTTGTATGAGATACCAACATTAAAAATAATAAAGATCTATGGTACTAATGTGGAAAGATAGATGATAAGTGAAAAAAACAAGTAGCTTCCAGAACACCATGTGTAATATAGCCAGCAAGTGTGTGTGCATTTGTGGATGTAAGGTGTATTGGATGGTTAAAGATTTACACATCTACTACAGTGTGTGGATTCCCACAAGGGAAGGGTTTTGGCCTGTCATTCACCAACATACTGCCTACATCTCCATATCCATGCCTGGCACAAAATAGAGACTCAAAAATTACTTGTTAAATGAATAAATGAGTGCTCATATGCTAGTACAAGCAAAAAGGTGTGCATTAAGGGATACAAAGGGAAGGATACAAACCAAGTGCATAAAGATGGGGTACAGGATTAGAGGAGAAAGACTAGGGAAGTTCATGTTGATCTTCTACATTGTTGGAGTATTTTTTGAATGAGTATTGAAGGATTTATCGGAAAATTAAAAGGATTTCAAAATATAGTAAAACTGCAAAATGGAAAGGCATGTGTGGCTCCCATTTGCACTTTTCTATGAGTGTAGGGTCTGTCACAAAACTCTGTAGTGTCTCTTCCATCATGCCCCATTTTCCCCTTCACTCAGATAGAAAAGAGTGGGTGAGGATGTGACGGGCAGGAGTTAGAAGGAATAAGTTGCTCTTCTAAAGCTCCTGTGATTGTACACTTGGGGAGCTGACCTCAGCGCTGTGGATTCTGACCTTGTGAAATACTCAACAGGAAAAGACTTGAACAAAGCCATCAAGGACAGCTCAATCAAGGTGTCTGACTGTCTGCAGCAGCAGTCAAGAGAGAGGGGGAATGGATGGACATGTTAAAAATTAATAGAAAGTATATTAAAGGACTTCCGGTTTAAAATGGTGGGTTGAATTCACCCGTTTATCTTCTCGCCTTCTCAAAACCTTGCTACCATGACAGTAAAGGGATTCGGGAGTTACAAACTCCACAAGGACAAAGAGAGTGAAAGAACAGACAATGATAGGAGAGAAATGTCAGCCACATTTTGAAAAACAGAAAGTGAATGAACCAAGTGATAATTGACTGGGTTCCAGAACCTTCCTATAAACCTAGGACTCTTTGCAACCCCATGGACTATAGCCCACCAGGCTCCCCTGTCCATAGGATTTCCCAGGCAAGAATACTGCAGTAGGTTGCCATTTCCTTCTCAACGGGATCGTCCCAACCCAGGTATCAAATCCGCATCTCAATGTCTCCTGCATTGCAGCTGCTGAGCCATCAGGTAGTCCTACTTCAAAATACAAATGAACATTCAAGCATCACCATGTATTTAAGCAAAGCCTCTAAGATAAAGTTCAAATATGTAAACAAACAGAGGGGAAAGGGGGTGCTCTAAGGAAATAGACTGTGTCACGCAAGAAAAATTTGTCAAATGTTCTGAAATAGCTTCAGTGGGTTGTAGCTTTCATCAATAAAATGCATACAACAATAAATAACTTTGGGAAATTGAAAGATAGAGTGTAACAGTTAAAAATTCAAATGATAGTTTAGAAGATGATGGTGAAAATTCTCCCAGAAAGTAGAACAAAGGAAAAAAAAGACAGATAATGAAGAGAAAATATTAAGAAAATTACAGATACATATCCAAACAATAGGTGTTTTTTAAAAACAACAGCAATAAAACTTAGGTGTGAAAAAGGTGAAATAACATAAAAAATTATCCAAGAAAATTTCTAAAGCTGAAGACCATGTTCAGGAACCCATCAGTTACCCAGCTCCAAAAGTGAGAAAATTCCACAACAAGTTACATCATCATAAAATTTCAAATCCTAAAAATTTTGCAGAGAGAGAGATTTTATAAGTACCATCACTCATCACAGTAGCCATGATGAAACCTGGAAGACAATACACTTCTTCAAAATGCTAATGCAAAAGCATTTCCTTCTGGTAATTTCATAACTAGCCAAATTATTACTCAGGAATAAAAATATTTTAAAACTTGCGATCTCTCCAAAACTGAAATATCAGACCCCTTTTCTCCAAAAAAAGGGGGACTTCTTTCTTTTTCTCCAGATAAAGGGGGTGCATCTGTCTAAGATTGAAGCCAACCAGAGGAAAAAGAGCAGGCATGGGGAGGAGAGCTGGAACCTCGCTATTATCATCCTGTGAGCCTGGACCCAGGAGTAAGGAGTGTGTGGGCACGGGCCTGACTGCAGCATTTGGTCACTCTGGCCCATGCAGCCCCCATTATTAATGGGCCCCTTCTCTTTCTGCCTCATTCATAAGTTTTTCTGGATTGTGCCAACCAATATGGATCTCTCTTCTTCCTGATCATGAGTCCTTTTGTTTAAAATACTAAACCAGTGAGGTGCTTTATTTCTAAGGCCTTGCTTCCTCTGCCTGAGGGTTTTATGTTTCTCTCCTACGTATAAGCCTGTCCTTCCCAAAGGGTTAGTTAAAGCTCCTCTTGGACAGAGATGGTGAGTTCCTGGCCCCACCTCCCCTCACACCCAGTCCGCCACCAAGTGGACTCTGTTTCCCCGCTTGCTCCTCCCACCTTCTCTCGCTGAAATCCCTGCTGATCTCCTGCTTTCAGGTTCACTCCTCTAGGATCAGTGCTGCACACAGGTGCCCAGCCATTCTCGAATGCCCATTGGATCGTGACCTTTCTTCTTGTTTGAAACACTTTGATCGCTCTCGGGTAGTAGAACACAACCCAGCATCCTTAACACATCATGCGAGGCCTAGCCCCCATCCTACCTGAATTCACCCGAAATCCCTTGGAGCTGTTTCATACCCCATGACTTTGCAAACCCCAGGCCCTTAGCCTGGCATGCCCACCCCTTTGTCTGACACGTTCCCATGCATCCTTCTAGAACCAGCACAGATGGTTCCTGCTCTCTGAAACTTTCTCTAGTCCTTGCCTCCCTAAGCAGGGACTGCTGGTTGCCTCCCCTAATACCTATTCTCTATTAGAGCAACTTACCATATCTTTTGCAACCTCTTGTCACATGTCAGTTTCCCACGCCAGGTGATGAGTTCATTTCTGTGCCCCCAGATTGAGACTGGCTCTGTCCTTAGTGGATAATAAATACTCGGTGACAGATCAGTGAGTTGTCTTCTAGAACCTACTTCCTAGCACATTCATGGAAATACATCTCAATAGGTGTTTAGCAAAATAAATTGAAGCTTCTTTATTCTCAGTAGGGTGCATCAGTTGGCTTTGTCTGTCCCACATCTATTCCTCCTCATCCTGGTGCTAGAATGATGAATTTTTTAGGAAACTATCTCTCCCATGGTCTCTGCTACCTCTCCCTTGTCTTCCCAGCTCATAAAAGCTGACTATTAAATTGTTAGCAACCTGTGAAGTCATTTGAGATTGTGCAGGTAAGTTTGAAATCAGCCACAGTGGGAATGTTTGCACATAGAAATGTAATATATTCAGAAAGATTAGAACTAGCACATCTAAAGGGATTCTATAGATATCGTTACTTAAAGTGAGTTGCTCAGTCTGACTCTCTGCGACCCCATGGACTATACAGTCCATGAAAATCTCCAGGCCAGAATACTGGAGTGGGTTGCCATGCCCTCCTCCAGGGGATCGTCCCAACCCAGGGATCGAACCCAGGTCTCTCGCATTGTAGGCAGATTCTTTACCAGCTGAGACACCAGGGAAGTCCATTACTTAGGATGAAGCTAAACAGGTATTTTTGTTTTTCAAATTTGTCCATTTCTAGAAAAACAATAAATATACCCATCAGCATTCTTGACTCCAAGCAACAGAAACCAAGTCTGGTTAACTTAGCAGAAGTTTTATTTGTGGGCAGGAAATCAGGAAGTCCCCCAAAAGACAAGAAGGCTGGAAAATGAGCAGGAACCAAATTGTGTCAGAGGAACCACTTCAAGGTCCCTCCAGAAGAATTTTAGCTCTCGTTCAGACACTGTTTTCCAAGTACCACAGCCACTGCTGCCAGACATTTCTGCTGTTGGGCTCACAACGCTGTCCCGGTGCCTCTGCCACCAGGCCTTACTAAGTGAGCTGCTTCTGTAGCCCCAGCAAGATAACGGTGTGAGCCAAGCCAAGACACCCTGTACCGCAGGCATCCCCAAAGTAGCGGGGAGAGGGAAGGAGTATTTTCTAGGGGACCTCAAATGTGGCTGCTCCTTGGAACCATCTGAGGAGCTTTAGAACATGCTGCTGCCTGACCCCACCCCTGCGGTTCAGACTGCATTGGTCTGGAGTATACCATGGACATTCGAGCTTTTAAAGCTGCCTAGGAGGTTCGATTGTGCAGTCTAGGTTGAAAAACAGTAGGCTAGGCTGCCTGACTTTCATAATGGGCAATTTTATTCACTGAAAGGAGTATTGGCCTTATCTGAGCCTCTTGCCTACATTCTGCAATTGATTTCCTTGCTCTCCTTATATGCTCTCGTGCTAATGCTGTTTTCAGCTCTTTCAATTATGCGATTTCCTTATCTTTATACTATTGAGAATACCTTACAAGATTTCTTAAACAGTAACTAAATTTATCTGCCTGTCATTTTGTTTTCATTATCCATGATAGCAATCTCTCGCATAGTTGATGAGAACATATCAAGTGATTGGTTTTAAACAAACAAACAAAAATCCACAGAGTCAACATTTATCCCAAGGTGTATAGGATGCGTGTTGCTTCCGTGGCTTTGGCATGATCTGCATCCGATTCAGGCGTTCACTCCGGCCCACAAAGCCTTCTCCCCTGAGCCCATGGTGGTTTGTTCTTATCTACTGTTCCCCTCTTATCGCAAAGACTGGTGTGCTGTTCTCCGGAATGTGTTGCTGTGGCCCAAGTTTTGCTCCATAATGAAAGCAATAAGTCTGAGAACATGCCGAAGGAATAAAGATGCATGGTAATTGTCAGAAGTTCTTCATTTTGAATGGGAATTGCTCATCGTGGTTGACAGTTGATGGCTTTTAGCTGTAGAATGCCTGTAAAAATAACAAGAATTTTAACACCCTAACTTCTGTCTTGCTTTCAGATGAGCTTATTGACGAAGGAGGTGTGGGTCTGTGGAACATGTGAGGGATCAAACTCAAAGCCATGTTGAACTGCAGCTGTGGCTCTGTGGTTACCCACTTGGCTGTCTGGGCACAGGGTTCATGCATTTCTACTTGCCACCACCTGCCCCAGAGTTAAGCTCAGATGATGCAACTGGCCAGTCCTCTGTGATTCCTCTAGCCCAGAATTTCTTCCCCTCAGAATTCCTGATGTTTGGAGCCAGACGTGCATTTATCATGGCAGGCGCCACAGGCATGGAAAGATGTGGAGCTGCACCCCTGCTCACCTCTGGTCCACACAATGAAATAGCACATGTCTGTCCCTGAGCTGTGAAGACCAGAACTGTTCCAGCCGTTGAAGGTGTGCCCCAGGCAGGGGCAAAATCACTGTCAGCTGAAAACCACTGTTCTAATCCTTGCTGATAATCAGAATTACCCTTGACACCATCCCAGTGAAGTCAGAATCTTTGGGCGTGGACCCCAGGTGCCAACGTTGGAAAAGCTACCCAGGGGTTTTAAACCATAGCCCACATTGAGAATTTCCACTGTAAAGCAGCTAGTCTAATATTGCTATAGAGCTTCTAAAAGTCCTTCTCAAATATTTTTATAATCAGGCCCTCCACTTAGCAACACATGGGCAACTACTACGTAGAAAAAATACTAGCTATAATGTCAAGTACCATCTCATGGAATTTGCAATTTAATGAGGTCATGAGAGTGCTAGGGAAATAAATTGTTTTTTCATGTGTGAGTACGTATGGAAAAATACCTAGAAAGAAGACCTAAAAGGAATGAGAGAAATGCATGCTGATCTGTGGAAGGAGGGCAGGGGAGTTAATAGACAGGTGGGACCCCAGGAAGCTCTTCAGGGGTGAAGAGCTGCATGACCTCTGAGAGGACAGGAGAGGGGTAGGGCACTGTGATGTTTTGAAGAGCCTGGTATATTTTTTAATGAAGAGGGTTACGAAGACTACAGTGTATGTTCAGCACTGATCTTTTTTTAAATAACAGCTTTATTAGAATACACACCATAAAATTCACCATTTCACAGTGTATAATCCAGTGATTTTTAGTATATACACAGAATTATGCAATCAACACGATTATCAAATTTCAAAATATCTTCATTACCTTAAAAACAAACCCCATACTCATTAGTAGTCACTCTCCATTCACTGCAGCCACCCCAGCCCCTGACAGCCAGTAATCTACTTTCCGTCTCTATAGATTTGCCAATTCTGGACATTTCATATCAACAGATTCATGTAATATATGGCCATTTGTGTCTAGCTACCTAGACAACATCTGAAAACAAAGCAAAGCAAAATGAAAGGGAAAACAAAATCTTCCCCCCAAGAGGCAATTTAGCCTAGAGCCCAAGATACAGGCTTTGGCACCAGACAAAATTTCAAATTAAATCAAGTCCTAACCCTCTAGCTGTTTAATCTCCAGCAGACACCATTGGTCTACCACCCAACACCCTTCTCAATGTCCAACTCTCACCATAGAGACTGTAAAGTCTAAGTAGCATTGTCCAGAGTCCTCCAGTTTTGCCAAAAAGACAATGGAAAGTCTCAGCTCCTAGGAAGGATAGTTCCTTCTATGATTAGAGAGAGACGTAATGGAAGAAAACACCTTTGAAGGACGTGTGAGGGCAGGAAACTCAGACACACGGCTGCCATACTGTGACCAAGAGGGAAAGGCTAAGAAGATCCAGAAATGTCAGCCTGGATTCTGATTCTGTTGCTACAGATCCAGTAGCAGCAACTGTCTTCTCAGTAATTAGTTACGCCTGAAAAGTAAGCCCTTGTATATCTAAGCTACTGTTACTTCTGTTTTAGTTACTGAAAGCATCAAATTACTGCAACAGAAAATTACTTCATTTCTGTGCACAAGTTCACATATTGGGGCAGAGCTCCCTCACCTGTATCTCAAGAATCTGCTACCATTTGTTGAGAATTGGTTTACTTTTGGGAGTGTGTCTTTGGAGAAATTCATGGGATTTGCATCCTGTTCTCCTTTTGCTAAGATATGAGCCTGTTAGTCAGCCTACAGTCATCAGAAACCCCTCCCTGAAATTTGATTTTTGAGATGGAAAATTATCAGAATTCATTCTTCCCAGTGGAAGCACAATGACTTAATGAATCTGTTCCCACCACAAGGCTGATCCTGTATTTATCCATACGTAGCTTCATCCATTCATTCTAAAAAAAATGTTTCTTGAGCACCTAATATGTGGCTTCTCTGGTGGCTCAGCTGGTAAAGAACCTACCTGCCATTGCAAGAGATGCAAGAGACATGGGTTTGATCCCTGAGTCAGGAAGATCTGAAGGAGGAAATGGCAGCCCACTCCCGTATTCTTGCCTGGAAAATCCCATGGACAGAGAAGCCTGGCATGCTGCAGTCCCTGGGGTCTCAAAAGAGTTGGATACAACAGTACACACACACAATTTAAAAAGTGCCAGTGTGAGGACATGGAATTGAAAAAAGACAGATTAAAGTAGTTTATATCCTAAGTAGCTTGTGAAAAGTGAAGTTGCTCAATTGTGTCTGACTCTTTGTGACCCCATGAACTGTAGCCAACCAGGCTACTCCATCCATGGAGTACTGGAGTGAGTTGCCATTTCCTTCTCCAGGAGATTTTCCTGATCCATGGATCAAGCTCGAGTCGCTCACGTTGCAGGCAGACTCTATACCATCTGAGCCACCAGGAAAGCCCCAAGTAGCTTATATCCTAGGACTATAAACACAACTGTGTCTTAGATTACATCAAGTGATGATGAGGCTATGAAGAAAAAGTAGACTGAAGGGAATAGATTGTGAAAGAGATGGGAAAAGGTGACTTCTATTTTAGGGGATGATCAGAGAAGGCCTCACTAAGGAAACTATATTTGAACAGAGAAGCTCTGGTAAAAGTGTTCCTGGCAGAAGGTAGAGCAAGTGCAAAGGCCCTGAGGCAGGAGCCTGCTGACTGTATTTGAGAAACAGAAAGGAGGGAGCCAGTGTGGCTGGAGCAGAAGGATGGGATGGAAATACGATGAGCAGGCAGGAGAAGAGGCAGGACCCAACCAAATCGGATCAAGGCACTCAGCACAACATGAGGCAGCCGTTCTAACTTAATCCCTCTGGCTGCTGTGTGTTGTAGCCTGAGAGGAGAAGGTGGGGAGACCAGCAAAGGGGTGATGGCAGTGTTTCAGGTGAGAAGTGATGATGCCTAGAATCAAGGTTGTACCCGTGGGGTGAATGGGAAGTATCCGTTCAGATACCGTGCATATTTAGAAGGCAGACCTAGCCAGGTTTACCGAACAACTGGATGTGAAGCGTGAGAAAGACAGGAGAGTCAAGGACAGTTCCACCCTGATGGGCTGAGGAGCCATTTGCTGAGGGGGAGGACCACAGGAAGGACCAGATTTTTGGTCGACAAGGTGATGACAGACATTACAGTGGTGGTCAGTACCGTGGGCCCCTTGGGGCTTCCTCCTGGAAAGTCTAGTCCCTCAACTTTCCCACTGATTCAGAGCTCCCAGTATCCTTCCAGTAACTTGGCTGAAATTAACCAGAGTTCGCTTCTATTATTTGACACCAAGCCCCGTAACTGGTAGAAGGGGCTCCCTTGGCTCTTGAGTGTCAGCACAGGAAACTAAACCCTCTTCTTACTGTGGGAACGTGTTCTGAGTAACAACTAACAATTCACAAATGGAACTTTCGGACGCCACCCATTTCTCAGCAGGAGGCTGACTTCCTCTCCCAGTGTCTCCCCTCAGAGAGACAGCTTCTGCCAGTACAAGGTGGGGAGGTGTCAAATACTATTAAAACCTGATTGCTAATTCAAATGCTATTGTGCTTGATATGCTTGTCATGTAAAAGTACGCAATGTAGCTTAATAAAATTGATAGAAGTCCCTTTGAAGATATTTTTGTCACAGAAGCACTCAATAAAACTGTTTCCATGAGGCTCCTCTGCCTCTTCAATATTTTGCTAGTGACACATGTGAGTGAACTAGTCCAGAACCTAGCAAAGCATGTTTCCCAAAGAATGTTGGAGGGGAAGGAGGAGTGCTCAGATTCTTTTTTATTTCTTGTCGTGAGGAAGTTCTCTACCAACTGCCTGATGATACGATTCGTCTGGTCAATGGGAAACCAAATCAAAGCTGTTCTGCTTCAGAATCAGACGCAATGAATAAATAACCCACAGAGGTTGCTGTCGCTAACTCAAAAATAGCTAATTATAAATACCAAGTCCAAAAACTAATCTCTTCAAGGAAATGTTTCTTTTCTTCCTGCCAACATCCAACAAGTGTTTTCAGCCTAGGACCCAAGAGACCCACAGATTCCCGTTCACTGACGACATGGTGGAACTTGACTCCCATCTTTGTTTTTCATTTGTTAGTTTTCCCATATAGTATTTTAAGTGGATATACTGTAGTTTCCTTTTTATTTGATTAACCTTTTTTCTGTTTTCTTTTTCCATGTGACATGTGTGATTTTAGTTCCTGGACCAGGAATTAAACATGCGCCCCCTGCAGTGGAAGCTTGGATCTTAACCACTAGACCACCAGGGAAATCCCGACGCCCATATTTGGGGGCAGCCCGCATGGAACAGAAGTAGGTAAGTGACTTCTTAGTGGTAAAGCTGACCAACTTTAGAGGGATACTGACCTGAGTTCAAATCTGGGTGGTCTTAGGAAAATGATATCATCCTGGATACTCAGTTCCACATTTGTAAAATGGGGATGGTGTACTACTACTGCAAGGAGAAGTGGTACTCTTTTGAGTGTAAGTGACAGAAAATCCTATTCAAATGGGTTTAAGGAAAAGAAGATTAACTCACATATTTAAAAATATTGAAACTAGAGCTGGCTTCGACCCCAGTCACTTTGGGGAGCTCAAAAATCCTCATCAGGACCTGGTCCCCCTGTGTCTTGGCTTTGCCCTCCACTCTATCAGCTTCACCCTCAGGCTGACCAGCTCCAAATGGGGGCAGGATGGTGGCCAGGAGCTCCTGGCCTGTGCAGCCATTTGCGCACTGACCAGCATCCTGCGTCCGTCCCTAAGCCTGTCCCTGGCCCCTGAGCGTGTCAGTGACGCTCCGGTCGTCCGCACGCCCTAAGCCTGTCCCTGGCCCCTGAGCGTGTCAGTGACGCTCCGGTCGTCCGCACGCCCTAAGCCTGTCCCTGGCCCCTGAGCCTGTCAGTGACGCTCCGGTCGTCCGCACGCCCACGATGGAGCCATACAGGTGTCAGTACCACTCAGAACATACCGGACACCCTGTGGGGAAGACATGGTTCCCCAGAGGGAAAGTGTGCTGTCGCCAGGATGTGGAGGAACTCATGCCGTGAACCTGACATCGGTAGACGTGCATCCTAGATTCTGTTAGGGTAGCTGTTTCAGATACGGTTCATTAAGATGAAAGCCAAAAACAAGACAAGACTGGAGAACAGGAAGTGATGGGTCCACAACAGCACACAGTGTCCAGTCCCAGTGTCTACTTTATTCAGACTGTCGAGAACATTCAGTAAGAAAATACTGGCCTGACGCCGGTGTCAGTTAAGAGTTACTTTGGCTCAGGGGTGCTGAGGACGTTCTGAGCGGGTAGAGGCGGTAGCTGCACAGCGCTGTGGAGGTGCCGAACTTCCCTGAGTGGAACTCACTTTCAAATGGTTATATGAATTTCATCTCAGTAGTTTAAAGGAATACTTCTGGCTGCAAATAAGAGAAAGCCCTAAGCTACTGACCTGAAAAACAGAGATGTATTCATCTTATTCAACAGGAAGTCCAGAGGCTTATAGGCCAGAGCTGGTCAGCGAGCCCTCAGACCTCCCTTCTTTCTGCCTCATCACTCTCAGCATAAGGCAGAGATGCCCATGGTCACAAGGTGACTGCTGCTCCTCCAGGCCTCACACTTGCATTCCAGATGACAAGAATAAAAATGGCAGAGGGAGAAAACGGGGAAGGTAGGAAGGAAAACTGAAGTTTGATAGAAAGACCAGCTTGGTCTTCCCGACTACAGCTGTGCTAACGGCCACCCCTGGTTGCAAGGGAGATGGGAGAACAGCACGTGTCTATGTGGACACACTGAGTGCTTGGCCGAAGTCAGAGAAGAGAGCAGGTGTCAAGACAGACCGCTGACGGCGTCTTCCAGGTGCCCACAGCAAAGCAGGGCTCCCTGGACGTCAGCAGACGTACGAGCAGGGCGTGGCATTGAAATTCTGGAAACAGCAGATACAGTCCTCCATGCCATTACCTCTGAAAGCTCACTGGTTTTTAAGTGTGAGATTAATAAGGCTTATTTTTAGTATTAAATACAAGCTGATTGAATAGGGAAAAAATGAAAAGGTAGGTGAAAGAAACCAATAATCCTCTTATACCAATCACTTGCCATTTTTCTTGTCTTTTCTTTTTATAGTTTTCATTTTAATTAACTGCATCTGAAACAGCTACCCTAACAGCATCTGGGACGCAGGTTTACCAGATTCCAGGTTCACTGCCTTCACGTCCCCCCGAAGAATCACCGTTTGTAAAGCTTGAGTCTTCAGTCCTAGTACCTCCCTGTGTCTTGTGTTCACGCAGGACATTAATGTACTGAGGCTGACTTCTCACTCAAGGTACAATGAAAACATGAGAAATGGTTTTAATAAAGAGGGTCTGAGAGGGGTCTGGGGGAGCAGAGGAGGGACTTGGTCTACATCCAGACACGGAGGGGCAGCAGAGGGCTTCCCTGGTGGCCCGGGGGTGGGAAGTCCGCCTGCCGGTGCTCGGTCCCGGCCCAGAACACCCGCGCCTCCGGGCGGCCGGAGCCCACGCGCCGCGGCGAGAGAAGCCTGCTCGTGGCGAGGGGCAGCGCCCAACTGCCCCCGCCCCAGCGCAGCTGGAAAGAGCCTGCAGCAGCGAGGACCCCACTTCAGCCAAAGAAGAGGAAAAGGCAGCTGAGAACTCAGGAAGGACCCGCCGTCGCGCTCGTCGGAATCTGTGGAGCTCGATCGTCCGCCTGGGCCGACCGTGGAGGACGCGCTGCCGTGTGGCTGAGTGCCGTTCACAGACCATCAGCACTGCACACTGCTGGGGCAGAAACTCCCTTTCTAATGAAGTGTGTTTCATGTGTTTTTCTCGTGAAAATAATTATTGTGCATTTTTGAAAGTGAAATAATAACGACTGAAGAAGGCTCCCTCACAATCTCAACCCAAAGGGAAAAATACTGATCAAACATCCATCTCGGGCTCATTTTTATACCTATTTCCACCAACAATCACACATTTTTAAAACAAAAATGGAATCGTATGGGGATACTGGGCCGGGAACATTTATTCTCTTGTCTCCCCGAGGAGTGAGTCACTTGAGTGGTGGGTGACAGCCGTTGGTCCACATTGCTCGGATGGCTGGACTAACAGCTGGTTTAGAAGCTGCTGCCTTTCTTCTCTGCCCCAGAACCACGTAACCTGAGGTGGCAGTCTTTGACGAGTGTAACTTTTCCCTGGGTAGGCTGTGCCCAGGTGGACATACTCCTAAAAACACCCTCCAAAAGCTGACATTTTTATATCTCCATCTATCTGAAAGTCCTCTGGACTCATCTAATTATTTCCCTAAGTAAATTCCTCGACATGAAACTGCTGGATCAAGACACATGGACGTATGAAGTTAGTTAGCTAGTTATTGCCAAGAGTTTCTCCAGAAGGAACTCGGGAATTTGATTGAACCACAAATGTCTAGTTTTCCACATCTTTATCAGCACTGAACATTTTAAAAATCTCTGCGAAATAAAAATAACATCTGTTGTAACCTGTAGTTTTGTTATTACTGAGACTATGTGATTTTTCCTGTGCTTAATGTATTCTTTTTTGAGTTGTCTAAGAAATGAAGTTTTATTATTATAAAGCCAGTGTCCTAATAAACCCTTGTTCAGTGTTGACGTGTCAGTCATTCAGTCATGTCTGACTCCTGGCGACCCCTTGGACTGTAGCCCGCCCAGCTCCTCTGTCTGTGGACTTCTCCAGGCAGGAGTACTGCAGTGGGTAGCCACTTCCTTCTCCAGGGGCTCTCCTCGACCCAGGGATCGAAGCTGGTCATTGCCGGCAGGTTCTTCACCATCTGAGCCACCATGTGAAGTCACATCACAAGGCCTCACGCAGCCCCTTCTCTCACCAGCCAGCCCAAAGTCAGGACTCGGTGTTGCAGCAGGAACCGTCTCTAGCTGTCTTGAGTGGAAAAGGATGGTTTATAGTCTGAGAACCTCCATGAAGGGCTGAGAAGCGGGCTGGAGGCCGCCCAGCCAGGAAGCACGCCTGCGGCGGCCCTGCAGAGCTGCTCGGGGGACAGACATGCCCTTCGCCTCAGCCCCCGCAGCCCGCCCCCTGCTTCGCCTGCACTGGGCTCTGGGCAGCGCCCGCAGGCCCCTGCAGCCACTGCCTCCAGAACCTGGGTGGGGCCCGCCTCCTCTACCGGCGTGCACCCCACGGGGCGCCTGCGGGATCTCAGGTCTCGGGGTCCGCAGCGGGCGTCTGGCTCTCGCTGTATGAGAGCCGCCGGGGAGGCTGGGAGGCTGAGCCCTCTAATGGCAGGCCATGGGTCCTCCTGAAGCAGCGAATCTCCCACGCCTGGGAAGGATGCAAAAAGGGCTTGCGCTGCCAGAGAAACACCAAGTGCCCACCGCAGTTCTGGAGGACCAGGTCCGTGTGTCACGGTCCTGGGACCTTCAGAAGCTTCCATCTGCTCCATCCGAGTGAGGCAGCTCAGAGCCCCTCCCTGTCCTACCGCGCACCTATTACCCGTTCTCAGACACGCTGGTCCCGCCCTCTAGGCTGCTCTCTTTCTTCGGCCTGTCAAAGCCCTGCTGATCCAGGCTACACTCCAGTAAAAATTATGCTTGAAATATATTGCAGGATCTGAAGTTTCAAACAGTCTCTGAAAAGGAAAAAAAAAAAAACACCAACTTGTCCTCTGCTTCTCTGTTGCTGCATTTAGAAGAAGACACTTGGACCCTTCTAAGAAAGAGAACTTTGTCCAGGATGGAAGACAAACCCCTAAAACAGAGATTCCTGTCTTCCTAATACTTACATTATTTTTTTAAGTTTGCTTAGTGAACAAATAGAAACTTCTTCCTTGACCTGGAAAGCCTGAAATCCGCCCAGCTATCCCTTAGCACCATTCCGGCCTGAGAATGACTAGCTCTGGGGAGAAAAATCACCTCACAGTGTTGATTGACATCTCAGCAAGCGTAGAAAGAGGCAGCGTGTTTTCATAGGTACATTCCACATTTTTTACTTTTCACTACAGTGGATGGTGCCTTCTAGAAATGGTGATCAGCCACTTGTATATCCCAGACTGAGCTTGAGGAAGGAGGGTGTTGTTCCATAGCATTCGTTACAATTGCGTCTCCTTGTAACAGGCAATGGGGCCCTTCCCCGATGCCCTCAGGGCAGTGGGGACGCGGGGGCTCTGCATCTGTTCTTGCCAGCTGAGCCAGGCTCACTAAGGACACCCACAGCTCAGAAGAGTAGACGCTCCGTTACAAAATATGCACTGGGAAAAAATACTCAGATACGTCAGCATTAAAGCAGTGGTTGTCTTCGGGAGACTGAGTTAGTAGGATTTCTTCAAGTGGTTTGTGTTTCCTAAATTTTCTACTAGATGTGTGCATTTCATTTTCAAACAGTAGTTCATCCACTCCAACTACTCCCCTCCCTCCTCTTCACCTTCAAGGGTGGAAGGTCAGCCCACCTTTCAAGACCCACACTGCCTCCCTCAGGAGCCCCCAGCGCAGCGACCTCTCGGATCAGTCTCTCTCACCGGCTCCGCCGGCTCGCCCTCTTCTCGCTAGGGTTAAATTTGGTATGTTCTCAGTTTACCCTGCCTGCCACTGCTGCCCTCCATGAGCACAGACTCTGTCCAATTTTTTTTTTCAAGCCATAACTTTTTTTTTTCCAAGCCATGACTGGCACAGTAGCTTACATGGATCAAGTACTCAACAAGTATTCAGAGTTAAATTCTCATCAAAGGTTTACCTTATCAGATTAATGGTCTCAAATGACACTTCTCTCTGAGAAATCAAATCAGCTTGGGCACAGCCATAGCCTTGACGAACCAGAGCCTGAGATTTTTCAGAAAATCCACACGTGGAAGCTCAGAGGCTTTGCCACATTCTCACAAGCTTCAGGTGATCCTGGAAACCACCAAACTCCACCTCCACCCCCGTCCGCGATCCACTCAACATACCCACCAACGTGGGCACCAAAGATACACAAAGATATCTCCTGCAGGTAGTGTGAACTATTTTAAAAGTTGGATTCAGCCTTAATCTCTGAATATAAGTGAAAGAACATCCACAGAGACTATGAAATATCCTCCACTGGTTACAAAGACAATGTTAGTTAAGGCTGCATAGAGTGAAATAAAAAGATCACCAAGACATATTGTTAACTAGAAAAAGCAACACATCAATACTAGGCTATCATTCCATAAAAGTGATAAAAACTGAAAGTTTATTTTTAAATGACAAACACATACAGGAGATATCTGTAAGCTATACATGGATATGTAGATAGTGGTTACTTCTGGGGAAGGAGGGCAGTTTCCAGGAAGTGATAAAAAGGGGTGGCAGCATATCCTCTGTGTTAAAATTACATCCTGAAATAATTACTGTTTGAATTTTTATGAAAATGTACTCTCCTATATTATATGTGCGATTATAAAAATAAAAAAGAATTGTAATTTTAGGACAAGTTACAATTCCCAAACATGTTTAGATGAAGTATTTTGTAGAACACCATGGGAATCAATTTATAAAACTTTAAATAACTACGTTTTGCTTGTCTGTGTTATGTCAGTGTCATATTAAGTTATAGCCTTAAACTGTATTGGTTAAAGAAAAATATAATGCAGTGAAACAGCTTAAACTGAGAAACTTTTATTGATTATTTTACTTTTCTGACTTTCAGGGCGGGGGGAGTCATAATTTATTTTTAAACGTGTGGTTTCAAAAACACCAGAGTCTCCTACAGTTTGCTTTGAGAAGCCCAAGTCTAAGGAGAAAGGGAAAGAATCTAGAAAAAAAGTAGGCCATGATTATCAGGGAGCCTAGACAATGCAAGCTGAACAGACTGAAATCTTGGAAAACAAATTAGAAGAATGTCCTGGGAAACTGGCTTAAGATAACAAGAATCACTCTGGGAAAAACAGCAGAATCACCCACCCAGACCACACTGCTTCTCTTTGTCTTCTCACAGAGGATCTAAGCAGACGGTATTAATATTTACAATAAATTTTCTTTGTGCAGTAACATATACAGAGAAACAATAGTCCAAAGACCTGTGGGATTGCAATAATTTAAACTTATACCTTTGCTCCTATTGTAGCATAATATCATGGGGATTTTATACATATTGAAAGACTCAGGATCATGTTATACTTCTTAAAGTGGAATTTCACACATATAAGCTGAAAATAAAACAATGTCTTGGAGAAAATTTCATAACATGCTCAACAAGAATTGTATCAGAATTCATAGCCCTGTAGTCATTTTTTAAAATTATTTTTACAGAAAAAAATATGCAACTAAAGAACGCCCTCTAGTGGGAGATAGTGTTTGTACAAAAATTCAGAATTTGACCTATTTCCGGGAAATAACCATCTCAGATTTGCTGCCGATAAAGCAGACTATCCTTAGAATATATTGCTTCAAATCACAAAATTCTTTGTAAAATCACTGCATTTCACAGTTCTTCTCTCCAACTATTAAATTAAATGCAACTGGCTATTCTTTAAAATATCTTGTTTTTCCTTGAAAGCATATCAAGACTTAAACCACTTTTTTCTATTAAAACACCTTCCTTTGTTTAGAAATCCTTGAACCTTGCAGACGTGACTCCAAGTGAGTATAAAATGAGGGCACATTTGCCCTCTTTGAAACGTATCTCCTTTGGCCTTCAGCGCAAATCTGCTGATGCTGTCTTACCGCCTGATGCAGACAGTGATAACAACCAAATTAAAATCCCTCTTTAGGCAGAACTGAAAGATGCTGAGGAAGCCTGCTGCAGCATCTTTCAGAAAAGTACCTGAATCCGGCCATCTTGACACAACCATTCATCGTGGTTTTTCCCTATTCAGTACACACACGTGAATGTGGAAAAGATTTTAAGCCCTCAAATGCTGAGAAGGTTGAATATATGACCCCAAAGATCAGCAACAGGAGTTTCACACACACACACACACACAAAAATTCTCAAAAAAACACAGGAACACTGACCTTGAATCTGGAGAGCATTTAGAGTTTATTTTACTCAACATCTCACCCTCACAATTTTTAACATATTAACATCCCATCTGTATAGCTCTTACCTTAATGTTTGTCTTCAGTCTGTTTAACTTTTATTTACAGACCAAGATCACATACCATAAATAGAAACCAACCGCAAAAAATTAATTAAATCAAAATTAATGTAAATCAAAATATTACATTCTAGAAACTGGATTTTCTATTGGGGCTTGCTTCCTTCTTAATGAAAAAAGAGGAGATTGCAGGATAAGTGTTGACAAAGTAGCAAGCAAGTGGACTTTCTTATCTATGTTTCGGCAAGGACTGAACAAGTCAGGATTCAGTGTTCCTCGAAGCCGTGTCCATGCAGCACCGAAATCATCTTTCATTCTGGCAGCAGTCCATGTCCACATTTTTTGGAGGCATTCTTCAAACTCACTTCTCACATGATCAGAGAAAATAAAACTCAGGAAGGGAACGTGCCTTGCCCAAGGCTGTTGGAGCGGACCTGGCTGGGACCTGCCCACAGTCCCTCAGGCGTTTCCACCGCAGTGCTCTCTAGGGCAGCTTCCACCGGCATCCCATCTCTCTGCCTGGGGGCTCCTTGGGGGCGGGGGGCAGCCCACTCTGCTCACGAGAATTAACATCCCAGGGGCAGTTCTCAACAGGAGCAGGTATATAAGTGCCCCAGCTCCCTCTCCCTCCGGCAGGCATGCAGTCTGCTCTAGCTGCTAGGGTTCCCACGAGGGATGAGGCTGCTGTTACTCGCAGAGCTAACCTGCTTGATCTTGTTGCTTAGTCGCTCAGTCACGTCCAAGTCTTTAGCAACCCCATGGACTAGCCCACCAGACTCCTCTGTCCACTGGATTTCTCAGGCAAGAATACTGGAGTGGGTTGTCATTTCCTTCTCCCGGGGATCTTCCTGACCCAGGGATGAACCTACGTCTCCTGTATTGGTAGGCAGGTTCTTTACCACTGAGCCACCAGGGAAGTCGACTTGCTTGGTAGCACATCTTTTGTTGCTGTTCTCAATCCTGGTCTCACTGCCCTGTTCCCTTATGGGTGTTTGCTGGGTCACCTCCCAGGTACTCTGCTTGCACTTGGGGCTGTACCTCAGGGTGTGCTACTGGGGAAACCCAAATCAAGACACTTAAGTAGCATATGAGCAATAGAGTCCATTTCTTAAGCCCACTTTTCCGCTTCCTCTTCTAGGATGGTTTTATTTGTCTCCTCTTTGCCATTGCTTCCTTGTCCCAAGGTCTTTGGACTTACTGAGCCAAATCTAAAACCATGGTACCTTTCAGTTATGAGTGTGCCAGCTAGGAGGTGCCCAGGTCTGAGGATGTTCCCAGAAGGTGGAACTTGCAGTGCAAAGTCCTGGGCAAACCAGGACCCGCTGGTCACCCTAGTGAGCCACCACTTTACCCTTGTGAAGGGGGCTACAGTTCTGAGCTCAGAGACCCTGGCCTCCTGTGTGTAATGCACAGACACAACCCATAAAACACACGCTAGCAATGAGGCATCTGGAGCCCCCCAAGTTACTACATACAGTAAGTCCTTCCGGTTGCCAGCTTTAAAATATGCAGACGTGTTCACGGGTCCAGTCATGTAAGTTAGTTCACGTGTCTGGCATGCATCGTCCCATGGATGCATCCGCTATAAGTGGTTGTGCCTTTGTGTATTTGTGTAGGTGGTGCTGGTGGTAAAGAACCCATCTGCCAGTGTGGAGACAAGGGACAGGGGTTCAATCCCTGGGTCGGGACGATCCCCTGCAGGAGGGCATGGCAGCCCACTCCAGTATTTTCACCTGGAGAATCCCATGACCTCGGAGTCCATTGAGCTACGGTGCATGGGGTCTCAAAGAGTCAGACATGACTGAAGTGACTTAGCACGTACAGCACACACACAGAGTTTGCCATTCCCTTTGTTTCATTCCCTTTATTGCCGTTCCGTTTATTTCAAGCCCAGGCTGTCCAGAAATCCGTGTAAAAGCATAGGTGATGTAGCTGGTACTCCTGTGCTTTTCAAGGTGTGTGTGTGAGTCACTCAGTCGTGTCTGACTCTTTGCAGCCCCATGGATTGCAGGCCACCAGGCCCCTCTGTCCATGGAATTCTAGGCAAGAATACTGGAATGGGTTACCACTCTCTTCTCCAGGGGATCTTTCCTACCCAGGGGTCGAACCCAGGTCTCCCTCATTGCAGGCAGATTCTTAACCATCTAAGCCACCGGGGAAGCTGTTCTATAAGGTTAAAAATAGTTTCTTTATTCTTTGTGTTTGTTTTTTGTGTACTATTTGTGTGAGAAGTATTATAAAAGTACTATATAGCTGATTGTGTTAGCTGGGTACCAGGGCTAACGTTGTTGGATTTGTGAACAAATTGAACTTAGGAGCCCACTCTTGGAATAAAACTCATTCATATGTAGCAGACTTGCTACATTCCAGTGACACAAAGGATGATTTTGTACTCTACTAGGTATACATTTATCTTCTTGTGTATTAGGAAAAACTTAGCACAGCAGATGTGTATTTTAGAGACATTCATGTCAAAGAGGATGCTCAGATAGTCATTTAGATTTATTTTTCTAAATGAGTTCATTAAAAACAAATTATGGTACACATTTTGCACACTCCTGGCAAAAAGTCTTGTAGAAGTTTGTTAGCTATACAGATAATACTAGAAATCATATATTTATACATTTTTAAGTAAATTAAATTCACTCTTTTAATTTGTTAAGTAGATATCTTTTCAACTGTCCTTCAGTAGCCATTCCTCTTAACCTATTAAAAATAAAATTCCTATTTGTCAGACCCACAGACAGATGAAGCCGACAGTCTCTGCCAGGTGGCAGAAAGATTCAGTTGCTGAGTAACTTCTGGGTGCCAGTCACTGGGCAATTAGAAGATGCATACTGAGTACTCAGCCCTGTGCCACTTGGTCCTGCATCTGAGAGAGAGAGGCAGACACAACCCCCGCCCTTGGGAGCTGACAGTCAAGAGGGTGAGACGGACATTAACTGAAGACTTATCAGATAGTTCAGTTCAGTCGCTCAGTCGTGTCCGACTCTCTGCGGCACCGTGAACCACCGCATGCCAGGCCTCCCTGTCCACCACCAACTCCCAGAGTCCACCCAAACCCATGGCCATCGAGTCAGTGCTTACCCAAATACGTGTACAATTACTGTTAACTGAGGTAAACAAAAAATAACATTCAGCAAGTTGTGTTCAGATGCACAAGGAAAATTGTATCTTTATTTTCTATAACAAAGCCTGGAGTTAGCAGTGTGGGCAGATGAGAAGACACGCAGAAATACAATGGACAGCTTGCTTTTTGAGGTATCTCTGTCTCCTGGTTTAAATGCAGCCCCTTTGGGTTCAAACTAGTGTCTTTCAAATGAACCTCAAAGACGGATCTCTGACGTAGAGATCTGCTCTGTGAGAACTAATTACAGCTCGGTCACACCTTCACTGTGAGACTTGGGCCCCCTGAACCCCCGCTCCCAGTCTGTAAACTGGAGGTAGAGATGTGACGCCTGCTCCTCACTCCAGGGGGGTAGTGAGAGAGGTTTATCCTCTTTACGTCAGAGCTCTTCACTGGCAAGCAGCAGTTAGGCCACTGCTGTTCGGCAGCAAAAGCAACAAGGAGACGCGCTGGAAGGGTCTTTGGGAGTCTCCAGAGTTGATGGGGAGGCTGCAAAATCGGGCATGAACAAAGGTCAGGACCAAGGCCGGAGCTCGGGCAGAGCCACAGACAGGGGCCACTGCCTCTGGACCCTCTTTCCATCTCTGAGTCACTCCACTCACAATCCAAAGCCCAGGGTTAAGAGAGTGATTTCCTGACCTCAGTCCACTTGTCCACCCTTGCCTGCACTGGAATAATAGGAAGTTTCTTCCTCTGGCCTCTATAGCGGGGAGTGTGAAGGCTTTGATTAGCCATGCTCATGAGGGAAAGGCCATTTCTAAAGATGGAAACAGGATCCTGTTGAAGGAGGCAAAAAGTAACAGGAAAGTACATAAGAGGTCACTGAAATGTAAAGTGGCGGTAATATTACATTTTTCTTATCTTTAGTGGAAGCCTGGTCTGCACATTTGTGGCAGAGGGCATTGGGGAGGGAGCATCTGCTCCCCTCAAGGGCTTCTTGTTTCCAGCGTTACAGCAAAAATACATACACTTAATGGCAAACCTAGGCTCCAAGTTTCAATTTATACTAAATCCAAATTCTTCTCCCAAAAGTATCAACCATAAATAGAAAGATAATTAAGAGTATGTGATGTGTGAGGAAATCCATGGGCTTCGTGATTTGTGTATGAAATTACTGATGATAAAAACATGAACAGATCATCATGCATATTCAAGGCAAAAATAGTAGGTCATGGGGCTAGGATAAATGGGAGGCATGACCATTCGGTTGGGAAAGAAATCTTTTTTAGGTTCAAAATAGAGTGAATCATGACCAGACAGTCCAAGAACATAAATTTTACCATCATCATTGACAAAATTTACTATTGAAACTAGGCCATTAGGCAAAAATACAGGTAGTTCCTCAAGAGCAAATACTTCAAACATTAATGTAAATAATAATGTTTTAAAGTTTAAAAAAATAACCGCGAATGCAAGAGTTATAGACATAGTATTTGACTCTCTTTTTGTTTCAATGCTGTTCCAGGAAAAAATGTCTTCTCTTGGGCACATACATAAAGGTGAATAAATATTAATATTAGCAGATCATTTGTATATACTAGTTTTGTTTTTCTACCATAAAACAAGGAAAAAATGCAGGACAGATTAAAAAAAAATTTTAATGCTTTGTCCAAATGATATATTGAAATATGCCAGAGAGAAAATTTTGTTCTTTTATTTCTTGGCCACACCGTTAGGCATGTGGGATCTTAGTTCCCCTTCTAGAGACGGAACCCACTCCCCCTGCCTTGGACACCTGGAGTCTTCACCACTGGACCACCAAGGAGGTCCCAGAAATTTTTTTAAATAAGCCATAAAGTTAATGCAGAAGTTCTCCTACTTCGTGAATTTGTTGAAGAAGGAAGAGAGAGAGAAAAATGAAGAAAAGAAGAAAGTGAAACAGAACCTAAATTTGTAATGCTAAAAGAACAATTTTACAGCTCAGAAAATTCGTATTTGGTTACACCATAAATGCAATACTAGAACCAAACCGGAGTAAGTCACCACTGAGAATTTTTTTTAATGTTTGATTAACAGTATTTGAATGATCTATTTAACAAACACCAGTCGAATTACGGAATGATTCAACCTTGCATGAGGCAAAACTGTAAGAGGGCCTTACTATTGAATTATCTGATACATTACTATCGACGTAAGAGTATCCAGCATGAGACTAAATTTTGCCTGCACTGTTATAATAACAGATAACCAAAGCTTTTAAGAAATACCCATCTGTTTAAGTTCCATTTTCTGTTATCTGTTGATACTGTATCTCGTGTTCTAATACAGTGGTTGTTTTGAAGACACAAATTACGTAGAAACTCACTATTCCCACCCCCCACCCCGAATTTTACCCATCATTCAAATTCCAAGGCAGAGAAAAATTTTGTCTAAATGAATTTTAGGACCTCCTTCTCCTTCTGTTAATTTTTTTAAGGCATTAGGCACCTAACTAAAGAAAAATACATTCTGTGCATTTTACAGTTGTTTGCAAATATTATGCTAGTGAAAGAAGCCATACAGGACTGGTTTTTAAGTCTGTATCAATAAATATCACCCAGTGTAAAACCCACAGTGCTTTATCTATAATGCTTTGACTGGAGGAACTGGCATAAGATTTGTTGAGTAAAATCTCCACGAAGAATGTTACTCTGGGTGAGATTTGGTATATATGAGTTAATAAATTTTTTGTCAGGCTGGCCCTTAGGATTACTCTTCTGTCTGAATTTTGGTTTTTTTTTCTCTCTGTTCTTCCCTCCTGGAGTTGAACCTGGAAATAGCATCACTCTTGAGCTCGTTAGTTTGATAAACTGGCCTCAGTGTACAGCGACAATGGGTACCTCCAGCACAGAAGCTGTTATGGGCCTCCAGGGAATTCTGAAAAACACCAGAAGTGTTTAGGTACTGAATCACAGCCAAGGATTCTGAATCTTTAATTTTTTTTCCTATGAGGATGTCAGCATTAAAATATAGAACCTGCTTTTCCCACTTGGTTTCTATTACTTGTAAAGCATTCAAGAGCTCATAGGCTAGAATTCCTTCCTTCCCAGGCAAAAGAACAGGCAAAAATTTGAAAATGCGTTAACAGTTCCTCTGCTGGTCTTCTTTTACATTTTTGAGCCAACAATATAATAAAAATGACTAAATACTAAACCTGAGCACTGTGCTTCTAAATCCATCATATTTTTATCATATTTATCCATGCAGTGTTCTCATCTTTGGTGGTTTAGATAATGCATGTTGAAATAAATTTCACGCGATAACTAGTTTGTTTTCAGATATGAGGCATCCATCATCCGAATAACCAGGCAATTATGACATAGCAAACCTTTGGGATAAATGATTTGTTTTAAAGGTTGTTTAGGTTACAGTTAAAAATTAAGCTTTACTACAAAAGCAGGAAGAAATAAGATAAAATTAATATTTGTAAATAAGAATTTAAAACTGAAATTTGGGTGGAAATGACTTGTTTTTTCTAATTAAGCACATGTATTATTTATGTTAGAATACCTCAGACAACCCCTTGGGGTGGGGAGCGGGGAATGAGAGACAATTGTATTTCCTCACATCTTAGCTTATCTATCTTTGTTTATTGACTGCTTTAGCATTTTTAAAAAATCATCCCAACAATTGAACACTGAGATATTTATCTACAAGCAAAAATATAGGTACAAAGATGTTGTATGCACTAAAATGTATTATCAACAAATTGGAGACGTGTCCATCAATAGGGAATGACTAATAAATACTGATTAGAGTCATATAATTGGGATATAGAACACTTTGCAGACGTTTTGAAAAGCTGAGGAGATCTGTGTACACCAGCATGGAAGTTTATAAAACGTGACTTGGTGTCGAAGGCAACGAGTGTTCTACATTCAGTAAGAATAGTGAGGTGTCATTTCTAAATAAGCATTTATAGATACATTTGAACATTGCTTGCATTTTTACAGCAAGAGTATATTATTTCCTCGCTTTATTATTTTTCAAATGATTATTTAAAGGGTCCTGAGGATACCAAAAAAACCTGTTAACAGTTACTGTAGTGAGCATGATACGAGAGAGCATTCACTTTTTTACCTGTGTTCATTTCACTCGTTTTAAACAAAAGACCCCATATTGCTTTAAACAGTACTCATTTTGTCTGTGTACTGGTTCAGTAAACAATGAAAAAAAATTTAATTTATGTGAGATATAAGGGGATAATATTAAAATAAGTGCAAGTATCAGCATCTTGAGAAGGAAAAAGACATGAATGTCTAATGAAAGAAATGTAAACTAATAATAATCGTAGTATCCAACGTGGCAAAAAGGATATTTAAAATATTTTTAAAATATTTCAGCTGATAGTGGGAACACAAATCGGCATCACCTTTATAAAAAGCATGTCTGCATTATATAGCTTGAGCTTCACAAACATTTGTGTTCTTAAATCCAATATTTCAACTTGTAGAAATTTAGCCTAAGAAAAGAGTTGATACTAACAGCACCTCTTTAAAAAGCAAAGAGTAAGAAACAGCCTAAACATCTGGTCAGAGAGGATGAGATGACTTATTACTTTTTTGTTAATCTTACCTTTATGGATCAGAACTAAGCGTTGTTCCGTTAAATTCCAAGGGATTGATAAACATTCTGTCCTGTACTCTTAGAGCAGCCCTGCAGCGTACACAGTCTCCTGCTACTTTTATGGGTAAGAAAACAGAGGCATCAGTTGCTCCATCACTTGTCTGAGATCTTCGACTAGTAAAGAGTAGTGGAGGGATCAGAACAGATGGACAAGCTGCCAAAACCTGTGTTCTTAACCAACACATCCGTCTGTATTCATCCGATGGGATACAGATAGCCAGCAAAGATCACGGAATATCACTGACATGGAAAAGTACCCATGATTGCTTGCTCCATAAAAATATGTAATTCAACATAGTATTTATAGTTTGATGGTTCTCTGGAAGTGCACATTCACGTGTAAACATAGAATTTTCTAAAATTAACATGTTCTTTTTATATGCATAGAACACATACACATAAAAGAGGTTATTTTTAACCATTCTATGAATGATTAATGGCATAAACTGGTAAGCAAAAGTAGAAGGTGCTGGAATTCCCTGGTAGTCCAGTGGTTAGGACTCCATGCTTTCACTGCCAAGGGTGTGGGTTCTATTCCTAGCTGGGGAACAAGTCTCACGGTGTAGCAACAAAGAAAAGAAATGCTTTTTTTAATGCTAAGAAAGTGCCCTGGGACTTCCCTGGTGATGTAGTGGCTAAGACTCTGTGCTCCCAATGCATGGGGCCTGGGTTTGATTTCTGGTCAAGAAACTAGATGCCCCCATGCCACAACTAAGACCTTGTATAGCCAAATCAATAAATTAATATTCTTTAAAAAAAAAAAAAGGTGGGGGGTGCCCCAGTGTTCACTGCAGCACTGTTTACAATAGCCGAGTCTTGGAAACAACCCAGATGTCCATCGATAGAGGAACGGATAAAGAAGGTGTATATATATTATATATACACACCTGGGAAGCCCACACACACATGCGTGCAAAATAAAGGACTGCAATATAGGAAAACTTTATCAGGGATCCTCTGAGAGATGAGATTTAATCTTTTTCATTATACTTACGAAGATATTTTCCAAATTTTTACAATATAAAGGTGGAACTTTAAATATTCATGTTATCATTCTTACATTTTATATACATAATAGCTTCCCTGGTGACTCAGACAGTAAAAAATTCACCTGCAGTGTGTGAGACCTGGGTTCAATCCCTGGGCTGGGAAGATCCCCTGGAGAAGGAAATGGCTACCCACTCCAGGATTCTGACCTGGAGAATTCCACGGACAGAGGAGTCTGGGGTGGCTACAGTCCATGGTGTCGCAAAGGGTCGGACACGACTGAGTGACTTTCGCTTTTCACATACATAATATATAAGTGAAGCAATACAACAAAGCTTTTCTAGTACATGTATATTACTGTTTGTATTATATTTGTAAAGTATGTTTTATTGGAAAATTCAAAATACACAGTAGTCTGACATCCCATAAACTCAATATCCAAATTCAAGATTTATCAAGAATCGGGAAGATTGTGCTGCATTTACTTCAAGTTGTCACAAAAGAGCGCAGAATCAGGGCCATGTTTAGAATGAGGTAAGACACTCATCTCAGGTAAAACATTTAAGGAGGCAATAAAAAGGTCAGTAATCAAATAATTTTTTAATGCACTATTTTTTGCCTTCAGGAAAATCATGCCAAACGTTGCACCTTGTAATTTCTAGGAAGAAACTTTGCAGTGCTACCAAATCGCAGGAGAGAGTTTGAGAGCTAAACTTCAGTCTGCCAGGGCCCTTGTTTACATCCACAGACCCCGGTTATAGCCACAATGTTTTTCAGCAAATCCACCTTCAGTTAGGAAGTATCATGGGAACACATCTCTGCAGGAAGCGGTGGTGGTGGGGACCCAGGGTGCCGCAGGGCCCCTCACTGTCTCTCCGGAGGCTCCGCTCTGAGTAATAACCCTGAGTGTGGCAAAAGATGCAGTAAAAGGACGTGCGCTCCTCTTCTCCTGTGGGAACTCCAGAACCACAACTCACTGCTGAACGACCATCGACTGGAGAATGTTGGCTCCCACCAAACAAGATACCCCACATCCAAGGGCACAGGAGAAGCCCCAGCAAGATGGCAGCAGGGGTGACATCGTGTTTAGACTCAAACCCCATTCCCACCAGAGATGCTCAGAGGGCTCAAACATACCGTGCACCGGGACCCAGGGGCCACACAGACTGAGCCAGAAAGGTGTCTGAGTGTCTCCTGCAGAGGAACGGGTCGGCAGCGGGCTGCCACAGGGGCAGGGGCTCTGGGTGCAGCAGACCTGGGTATGGCATATGCCCTCTTGGAGGAGGGCGCCATTAACCCCACCATAGAGCCACCAGAACTTACACAGGACTGGGACACAGACTCTCGGAGGGCACAACAGAACCTCGTGCTCCAGGACCCAGGAGAAAGGAGCAGGGAGCCCACAGGAGGCTGACCCAGACTTGCACGGGGGCGTCCAGGAGTCCTGGTGGAGGCGCAGGTCAGCGGGGGCCTGCTGCGGGGTCGGGGGCACCGAGTGTGGCAGTGCGTGCCCGGGGCCTTTTGAAGGAGGTTTATCCTCATTCTCCTCATCACCTCCACCATAGCTGGGCCCCAGGTAAATCGCAGGGAGCCAAACTACCGCACGATTGCACTCATCTCACACGCTAGCAAAGTAATGCTCAAAATTCTCCAAGCCAGGCTTCAACAGTATGCGAACTGTGAAATCCCAGATATTCAAGGTGGTTTTAGAAAAGGCAGAGGAACCAGAGATTAAATTGCCAACATCCGCTGGATCATTGAAAAAGCAAGAGAGTTCTAGAAAAACATCTACTTCTGTTTTATTGACTATGCCAAAGCCTCTGACTGTGTGGATCACAACAAACTGGAAAATTCTGAAAGAGATGGGAATACCAGACCACCTGACCTGCCTCCTGAGAAATCTGTATTCAGGTCAAGAAGCAACAGTTAGAGCCAGACACGGAACAACATGGTTCCAAACTGGGGAAGGAATATGTCAAGCTACATATCGTCACCCTGTTTATTTAACTTCTGTGCAGTGTACATCATGCAAAATGCTGGGCTGAAGGAAGCACAAGCTGGAATCAAGATTGCTGGGAGAAATATCAGTAACCTCAGATATGTAGATGACACCACCCTTACGGCAGAAAGTGAAGAACTAAGGAGCCTCTTGATTGAGAGTGAAAAAGTTAGCTTAAAGCTCAACATTCAGAGAACTAAGATCATGGCATCCGGTCCCATCACTTCCTAGCAAATAGGTGGGGAAACAGTGAGAGACTTTATTTTCTTGGGCTCCTAAATCACTGCAGATGGTGACTGAAGCCATGAAATTAAAAGACACTTGCTCTTTGGAAGAAAAGCTGTGACAAACCTAGACAGCATATTAAAAAGCAGAAATATTACTTTGCCAACAAAGGTCCATCTAGTCAAAGCTATGGTTTATTCCAGTAGTTGTGTATGGATGTGAGCGACGGACCATAAAGAAAGCTGAGTGCTGAAGAATTAATGCTTTTGAACTGCAGTGTTGGAGAAGACTCTTGAGAGTCCCTGGGACTGCAAAGAGATCCAACCAGTCCATCCTAAAGATCAGTCCTGAATATTCATTGGAAGGACTGATGCTGAGGCTGAAACTCCAATACTTTGACCACCTGATGCAAAGAACTGACTCATTTGAAAAGACCCTGATGCTGGGAAAGATTGAAGGTGGGAGGAGAAGGGGACGACAGAGGATGAGATGGTTGGATGGCATCACCTACTTAATGGACGTGAGTTTGAGTGAACTCTGGGAGTTGGGTGATGCTGCAGTCCATGGGGTCGCAGAGTCGGACATGACTGATCGACTGAACTAAACTGATGGGAATACATATGTGAAAAATTATTCGTGTATAAGTTATAAGCTAAGTATAATTACAAAAACAAGAGAGAGATTCAGTTTATATCATTTTAGATGATGACAGCATACACTATCAAAACTGTTAAGACTAATTTGGGAAGAATTCATTGAGGATATACATTCAAGGTAATATTTAAAGAATGAAGAGAAGCACATATGTTTTCTATTTTTAGCCCCATAGGTGTTCCAGCAAACAAACAAAATTAGAAGATGGTACAATCTTTATCATGACAGGAAAAAAAAAAAAACCTGCCCCTACTCCCACTAAAAAAATAACCACAAAGTTTTCATGAACAGAAAGTTCTGATAATATTGCCATTGACATGTCCTAGCCACTTGTTTGAAACCCAAGACATTGTCTGGAATTTCCCTAGAACTTACTGACCACCAAGTGACAGATTTGGACAAAAAGGAAGCTCCCACATAATACATTTCAGAAGAAAAAGTAAACACCACTTCAGAGGTTGAACCTCAGCTCTGACAATATACTTAATATTTCCTTCACACTTTCCCCCAAATTAATAATTACACATATTAGAAAGGAAGCAGACAAATTACTATTTTAACATAATTAATTTGACATTTATTCATTGTTGTGAAATTATTATTGTCACACAGTCATACTTTAATGTGCACATGTCAATAAGGCAGGCCAAGGATGAGGATTTTAAATAGTTTCAAGAAGGAAGAGAATTAATTTTTATGATTGTTGCATAAACACTGAGCTAAGTGTCAAAGTAACACGTTGGAAGAATTCAAACGGCTTTGTAAAACGGAAGAGAAGGAGAAGCCATAATTAAACACATCAGAGAATGACTGACTATTCTTTCAAAAGAATTCCTTTGCTGAAGATTAGCAAACTTGGTTTCCACCAGAATGTTCCAGAATGTGCACCTTCAGTAGGACAGGAGATAACTATGATTCTATTTTAATTGTTATTTTAATGTATCCTAGAAATATCACTAACGTGCCAAGCCTGGAATACCCCAGTAGTATTGCTCATGGTGAACTTTTGTTTTAAGGGAACTTCTTATAAATGAAAATAAAGCTGAGCCACAGTAAGTACTGACAGATGAGAATTCTTGATGGGAGTATGCCATGTCCCTGAGCATCTTTTTCCCATTTTCCTGCACACAGACTCCCAACAGGCACCTACTTCCAACAGCCCCACACTTGGGCTCTTGCCATTTCAAGCTGCCAAGCCAGTTTTGCCTGGGATTAGGCAAAGCTAGAAATGTCTTAGGCTTCTCTAGTGGGTGAGGTCGTAAAGAATCCCCCTGCAATGCAGGAGACCAGGGCTCAATCCCTGGGTCAGCAAGATCCCCTGGAGAAGGGAATGGCTACCCACACCAATATTTTTGCCTGGGCTACAGTCCATGGGGTCGCAAAGAGTCGGACATGACTGAGAGGCTAACACACACACAAAAATGCCTTAACCAATCCCCTTCACTAATGACCAAGTGCAAGGATATAAACCTGCTTCATACAATAGAAGTATAGTGCGATCCATCTCTGTCACTTGAAATTTTCTATTGGCTACTTTTTAAAAAAGTAAAAATTAACAGGTGGAAATAATCTTGACTATGCATTTCATTTAGTCCATTACAGCAGAAATATACCATTTCATCATGTAGTCAGTGTTAAAAATTACTAGTGAGATATTTCACATTTTTTTTTTGGTACTAAGTGTTCAAAATCCAGTGTGCATTTCACACTTACAGTGCATTTCAATTTGGACTAACTGCATTTCAGCGGCTCAGTGGCCACCTGTGGCTCGAGGCTGCCATCTTGAACAGAGCCGATCTGGAAGCCATTATGTGCTCAATGCTTGCACCTTTGCACCTTCCTGTCTCTCTCTCTCCCTGTCTGCAATGTGAGAATTCAGCAAGAAGACATCTACCTACAAACCAGACAGACAGCTCTCAGGAGGAACCATATTGGCCAGCACCTTGATCTTGGATGTCCCAACTTCTGGGAGTGTGAAGGACAGACTGATGTTGAAGTCTCCCCAGGCTACAGCACTTTGGTTACCGCAGCCCAACTGCCTCTAGTCAAACCAGTCCATCCCAAAAGAAATCAGTCCTGAGTGTCCATTGGAGGGACTGATGCTGGAGCTGAAACTCCAGTACTTGGGCCAACTGATGCGAAGAACTGACTCGTTGGAAAAGACCCTGATGCTGAAAAAGATTGAAGACGGGAGAAGGGGACGACAGAGGATGAGATGGTTGGATGGCACCACCGACCCAATGGGCATGAATTTGAGTAAGCTCTGGGAGTTGGTGATGGACAGGGAGGCCTGAGTGCTGCAGTCCGTGGGGTCACAAAGAGTCAGACAGGACTGAGCGACTGAACTGAACTGTCTCCAGAGCTCACTGGGGGATTCAACCAACATAACTTTTGAGGGGTACACAATTCAACTCACAGTAGAAACTGTGCCCTAAACTAAGTTATCTATGTACCTCTTTAAGTATTTCCCAGGTTGGAAGGCTTTAAGAAAAAAAAAAATATATATATATATATATATGTGAAATGTGTGCCAGAAATGAGCTGTTATGAGACCTTATTGAAATCTTGGTCAGGTCTGCTCACTTTTTTTTTGCCTTTTTACTCTGGTCAGCCAAGTATACTCACCGAAGTCATCCTTTTTAAAAACTTGAGCCAAATACGCTAGGACACGGGACTAAAGAATAATGACACCTTGAAGTGCTGAGTAAGTTTTTTGGAAAAAATATGTCACATATCTGCCAACAAAAAAATGCAGCAGACAATGGAATCTCTGGTAAAAATCAAAAAGGAAGTCAGTTGTGATGTTTCGACCACCGAGTCATCTTTGCAATGTGGTAACAGAGATTAAAGTCAGTGGCCGTCCCTGTATAACCCTCTCCTGCCTCTGACATCTCCTGGACGTGGCCTCGTTAACACCAACTTTATTTCCTGTGACTGTAGGAGCTCTGGGGAACCTTTCATGTGCTATGGTCAGACAGAAATGCTGACCCAAGGAGATCCTTGTTTCTCATACTTTTAGTTGAATTTCTGTTACAGTAAGAGGAGTTTGGGGGCTTGAATGGGTTTTGAAAACCACGTTAGTGATCCTGATGGAGAAGCTTACTTTAATTCGGGCTGCAGGGTTCGCTTTACGTTACTAGGTCAGTGAGTTGTTGAAGCGCCTCTCCACACCCGCCTCTCCATCTCAGGCTCTGGCACTGATCTTCCTTTGTGTCCCGAAGCAGAGGGAAGTTTACCCTCGCTGCTGTTCCAAATGACCACAGAGCCGGTGGCTGGAAGCCTCACAGACGTGTTATCTCACAGCCGAGGAGGTTACAAGTCCAAATTCAGTCTCACTGGACTAAATTCAAGGTATTAGCAGGTCTGGCTCCTTGTGGAGGTATTAGAACCAGTTCAAAGGAGGATCCAAAGAACAAACATTTGCAAACCAGGAATATTGAATGAATTTATGAATAGAGGTGTACTGGTTTCCTAATTCTGTTGTAACAAATCACCACCATTTAGTGGCTTTGGAACACTCAGTGGGGACTTCCCTGGTGGCCCAGTGGTTAAGAATCTGTCTGCCAATGCAGGAGACAAGGGTTCAGTCCGTGGTCCTGGAAGATCCCCATGCCACGGAGCAACAAGCCGGTGAGCTGCAATGATACTGATCCCATGTGCTGCAGTTCCTGAGCCTTGGAACCTAGCTCCTGTGCCTGAAGCAAGAGGAGCCCCTGCAATAAGGAGCCCCCGCTCGCCTCAACTAGAGAAGGCCCACATGCAGCCAGCGGAGACCCAGCCCAGCCATAAATAAGTAAATGAAATTTAAAAAAACCCTTAGTGGCTTATTATCTTACAGTCCTGGAGATCAGAAGTCCTAGAACCGAGGTGTCGGCAGAGCAGCATTCTTTCTGAAGGTTCAGTGGAAGAATCCGTCTCCTGGTCTTTTCCAGTCTCTAGAGGCTGCCTGCACTCCTGGACTCGTGGCCCCTTCCTCCATCTTCAAATCCAGTAGCGTGGCATCTTCAGATCTCTCTGTTTCTCTACCTCTTCTTCTGTCACCACATCTCCTCCCACCTCCCTTTTATAAGGACACTCGTGGGTACACTGGACCCACCCAGACAGTCCAAGGTCATCTCCCCAACTCAAGAGCCTTCATTTCATCACATCTGCAAAGTAAGGTAACAGGTCCACAGTTTCCAGGAATAAGGACATCTCGGAAAGGGAGGGCAGTACTCTGACTACACAGGAGGAGAAATGGGAAATTAGAAACTGACTTGCCCCAGTGCAGTGTCAGAGAAGGGAGGGGTGTGTGGAAGCTCATCCACACACATGCTCTCTCTGAACCTCAGTCTCACCTCCCCAGCCCAGTTCTAGGGGTTCAGATTATACACCTTTTAAGCCTTCCCTATAAAGAAAGCTGAGTGCCTGATGCTTTTGAACTGTGGTGTTGAAGAAGACTCTTGAGAGTCCCTGGGACTGCAAGGAGATCCAACCAGTCCATCCTAAAGGACATCAGACCTGAATATTCATTAGATAGACTGATGCTGAAGCTGAAACTTCAATACTTTGGCCACCTGATGCAAAGAACTGACTCACTGGACAAGACCCTGATGCTGGGAAAGATTGAAGGCAGGAAGAGAAGGGGATGACAGAGGATGAGATGGTTGGATGGCATCACCAACTTGATGGGCATGAGTTTGAATAAATTCCAGGAGTTGGTGATGGACAGGGAGGCCTGGCATGCCACAGTCCATGGGGTTGCAAAGAGTTGGACACGACTGAGCAACTGAACTGAAGCCTTCCCTTAAATTATTCACTATTCGCTAATTCATTTTTTTAATTTAAAATACAGATAACTTGATGTTATTTTTATTAAATGTATAATCCTATAAATGTCTCACATATAAATTTGTATAACCACTGCCACAGTCGGGACACAGAGTCATGATTTCACCTGTTTTGAGGATTCTCTTGTGTGTGCATGTGTGTGCGTGTGTGTTCAGTCACGTCCAACTCTTTGGGACCTCGTGGGCTGTAGTCCACCAGGCTCCTCTGTCCATGGGATTTTCCAGGCAACAAAGCCACAGCAAAGCCAAATTTTAAAAATAAATAATTTAAAAGGAAGCAGAAAAGGAGAGGCACAGGGCAGGAGTTCCAAGGCCAAACACTGGGAGTTCCGGTATGAGAACAGAGGAGACAGCGGGGACAGGAAAAATCCAGTGAAATATCCTGGAATCAGAGGACATGAATTACTCAGTAATTAGACAGCCAAGATCCATGCAGTGGGCAGAAATAGACCCAAACAATAAATATCATCATGAAAATTCAGAATACAAAGGGACAAGGAAAGGCAGCTGAAAGCTGGTGGGAAAAAAAATAGAAAATATTCATCTAAAAGTACAACAGTCATAACAATATCAGAGGTACTATCATCAACATGGGAAACCCAAAGACAGGAGAGCTGCCTTTGGCCTTGTGGCCAACATTGGTGTGGTAGGTAAACTCTGCTTAAGCTGAGGAGTATCTTGGGCTTCCCTGGTGGCTCAGAAAGTAAAGACTCTGCCTGCAGTGCAGGAGACCCAAGTTCAATCCCTGGGTGGGGAAGGTCCCCTGGAGGAGGGAATGGCCACCCACTCCAGTGTTCTTGCCTGGAGAACCCCAGGTCAGAGGAGCCTGGCGGGCTTCAGTCCAGAATACCGCAGAGCGGGACATGACTGAGCGACTTAGCACGCATACACTCAGTAACAGTTGGCAGAGTTCAGTGCTAATGCATAAACAACATGTAAACTGTCTTTCAATAGAAACACGTAAAATAAGGCTATGTGCTGGTGAAACTACGGCTAGGGGCTCAAAGGAAGCTAACTCCTGTGTCTCGCCTAGAAGCGGGGTCAGGGTTTGCGAGTTTGGTGGTCATGGTGACTGCAGGACACACCACCTCCAACAACAAGAGCCAGTGAGAATTATAGCTTAGAGTGTTTCTTTTGTTTTTGTTTTATGATACAGAGAATGACTTTTTGCTGTCTGTGCGCAGTTCTATGGATTTTTTTATCTGTTGTTTGCTGTGCTGGGTCTTCGTTGCTCTGCGGGTGCCCTCTGCACTTCCGGGTGCTGCCCTGCGGCTGTGGGCTGGCCTCTCATCGCGGTGGCCTTTCTAGTTGCGGAGCACAGCCCTCAAGCATGTGGACCTCAGGAGCTGCAGCTCCCAGGCCCATGAGCGGGACTCAGTAGTTGCGGTGCGTGGGCTCATGGCCCTGTGGCATTGGGATCTTCCCAGACCAGGGATCAAACGCACGTGCCCTGCCTCGGCAGACAGATTCTTGTCCCCTGCACCACCAGGAAAGTCCAGGCCTATGTATTTTAACACATGCACAGACTTCGGTGACCAGCGCCACAATCAGGATACCAAAGATTTCCATCCCCCTCCAAATCTCCCTGGTGTTGCCCGTTTGTACTCAAAGCTTCCCCTCACTCTTGAACCCTGGCACTCACTGATCTGTTCTCTTCACCGTCGTTTTGTCTTTTAGAGAGAGTCGTATAAATGGACTCCTGCAACATGTAACATTTAGAGACTGGCTTCCCTCACTCAGCCTGGTGTCTTTGGGATTCACCCGAGTTTTGGTGTGTTTTGTTTTGTTTTTTTTTTTTCATTTATTTCCTCACTTGGTTGCACTGGTCCTTAGCTGTGGCCCGCGGGATCTTTAGTTTGAGGGTACAGACTCTCAGTTGCAGCGTGTGGGATCTAGTTCCCCAACAGGGATGGAGCGTGATCACACCCTCTGTGTTGGGAGCGTAGAGCCTTAGCCTCTGGGCCAAGAGGGACGTCCCCAAAACTCCCTCAAGTTTTTACACGTATCCATCATTTGTTTTTTTTCCCTGCTGAGTCATAGTCTACCCAGCCTAGAATTTTAAATCAATAAAGTGGGAAGATACACAGATCTTAAAATGTACTTTCCTTCTACTTTGTCATAGGAATCTACTATGCAAAAAAATTAGTGGAAGGTGGGGAATGAAACAAGAAGTAAAGACATAAGATCTATAAAACCAAGTGATCTGCCATAAGGAAGAAACGGAAGAAAGCCCCAGGATGATGTGAGGACATCTTCAGACAGTAGCTCCTCAGCTGCTCCAGGTCTGCATTGAAGAATCTTCTTGGAGGCTGCAGTCAATGGAAGTTGTCAAGGGTTTGAATTCATTGAGAAGAGGTTTACATAACTGGAGGTAACTCATTCAGATGAATTAATACACAGGTAAGTAGATAGAAAAGGAAAACTTTTAACGCTAATGGAAACAAAAGGGTGTGCAGAACAGGAAAGGTGATCAGAATACCCTTTGGTGCAGCTATGACCGCTGAATATTTGTCTAAACATAATTACACTGCAGTTCCTTTGGGGTCTGGGAAATAGGAGTGGGGAGATCACTCTTGTTGATAACAAGCCTTGCAGAATTATCTAGCTCTTTAATATATGTGCCTTAATAACATAGATGAAAAACTAAACTTAAAATATTAACTTGATGAAATAAATTTTTTTCTAAATTAGACCAGAGAGAGAGAGAGAGAGAAAGCCATTCCTGATAACAAGGAACATTATCAGATGATAACATTCCTTGAAGTGGAAGCCATTCGTTCCCTTCTTTGATCAAAGCCAGGTCAAATTTGGATTTCTCTCTTTAATGACCAAAAGATCACTGACAAATACCAGAGCTGTGGACCCACCACACCAGGAGGCACCGTGTCCCCATTCTGATCCTCTGCTGAGCAGCCGAGATGGCGCAGGATGTGCTGGATGTGGTCAGGAAGGGGAGCCCAGCTGGACGTCCACGCCAGCTGCAGAGCTCGTGGCTACGAACAGTGACCAGGGCGTCCTGGATGCTGGCAGGGCTCATGTCCCTGATGCCAGGGAACACTGTGCCCTGGCCGACCCCCCTGGGGTTGACGGGGGTCTGGCCAGAACTACTGGTGGGCCCATTTCCAGGTATGCAGTGGTCCTGACCCGCATTTCTATAAACTGGGCGCTTCACGTCATCCTCAGCTGTGACCTTTTATTGGGTGCCGACTACCCGCAGGGGATTGCTTGAAGCACACCTCTGTGTTCTGCCGGTGGTAGTTCATTACTGTAAAATATATGATATTTTACCTCTGCGTCTGACGGGACCTGAAAGCCATTTGTACTACCACAAGAAATTCCAACATTTACCAATAACAGGAAAGGATACGTATGCTGGCTCCTAGACCCTTTTTAAAAATTGTTATTATTGGAAATTTCTGAAAGTTTGTTATAAAAATAGCATGTTTTTACACAGCTTCCTTGTGCTAACAGCTTTCCATGGATGGTTCTGCTCGTATCTGTAACATAGAGCCAGTGCTGAGAACCGAACTGAACTGAGGTTGCTTCAGGCGTGTCTGACTCTGTGCGACCCCTTGGGCTATAGCCTGCCAGGCTCCTCTGTCCATGGAGTTTTCCAGGCAAGAATCCCAGAGCGGATGGCGGTTTCCTCCTTCAGGGAATCTGCCCAACCCAGGGATCAAAGCTGCGTCTCCTGTATTGGCAGGCAGGTTCTTCACCACCAGGGCCGAAAGGCACATGACCGTGTGGTACATGGTGTTGCTGACCAGTCGCCCAGCCGTGTCCGACTCTGTGACCCCGTGGGCTGTAGCACGCCAGGCCTCCCGCCCTCACCATCTCCTGGAGATGAGGATCGCATACCATGATCCTCATTGAAAGACAGGAGTAGCATGGAGCCACTTAAAGCATGAAGTCTGATACACAAACTTAATGGATGCAAACTCAAGGTTCTCACGTAATAAACCTGATATTTTGTAACAAAAAGTTTTGTAAAATTGTAATCGTTAATTATTTTCTAAAACTGTCCACTTTATTTTCTGTATTCTAAGGAAGTAACATAAAGAGGGTTGATTTTCTTTTCCCGGCCTGCATATCAGTGCCTCAGAATTTCTGTCATTTGACCCCAGTGTGATGATAACTAAGTCGTTATCATTGGAATGATCATGTACCTGTTGTGAAAAAAGCTGGAGAGAACTGGGTGAAATCATAAGGACATCTGTTTTTATGGTTAATGAGGAGCCGGAGGTAGGCAGTCTCGGAGCAGGCTGGCTGGCTCAGTAACCGGAGCTGAAAACCCAGGCTCTCCGTATGTTTGTTTTCTGCCCTCCTCAGCAGGCCCCTGGCCTCCACCGCCAAGCCTGGCGTCCACGGATGACTGCCAGAGCTCTGGAACCCAGGTCTGCTCCCGATGACACCAAGAGAAATCAGGATAAAGCTGGGAAGGAGGTAGGAAGAAGCTTTCTTCTCACGTGCCTCTTTCGGTTCAGGATGAGAAGTCTTTCTCAGAAGGTTCCAGATTTCCACTGCCTGTTACTGAGCAGAACTTGGTCCCATGTTCGAGTATGTGTGTATTCTAAGACACAGGCAAGTCTCCAGCGCCAGCTGGGTGCCCTGCCTGATTCTACAGGTAGATAGTGGCAGATCCCAAGGTCAAGGGTTCAGCCCTGCCAGACAGCCTCCCCCTCTGCTTCAGAAGCCAATCACAGGCCCATGTTGACAGGAGCTTCTGACAACAGCTGGGTATCTGAGTGTCCCGAGACACGCCTCCCGACCTTGAGTTCAGTTAACCTGCTAGAGTCACTCACAGAACTCAGAGAAACATTTTACTTATTCCTTACCAGTTTGTTATAAATGGACACAACCTAGGAAGAGCCAGGTGGAACAGGGCCCAGGGTGAGCATGTAGGAAGGGGCCCAGAGCCTTCCTGCTCCCCTTGAGTTCATGGCCAGATGTTCACCAGCCCGGATGCTGTCTGCAACCTGCCCCTTGGGGTCTTCACGGAGGCTCCCTTACCCTGGCAGTGTTGATTGAATCCCCAGGCATTGGTGGTAAAACCAATCTCCAGCACCCCCTTGTCCCTGGAAGTGGGGGGAGAAGGGCGAGATGGGACTGAAGTTCCAACCAGGGCGAAACCCAGGGTTGGTTTCCCTGGCAACCAGCACCCTGGCTTAGGTTACTGGGCTTTCCAGAAGTCACCTCATTAACATAACAAAAGACACTTTCGTTGCTCTCCTCTCTGAGGAAACTCCATGGGGTTTTAGGAGCTTCAAGCCAAGAAAGGTGGAAAACCAAACGCGTGTCTCATCATAAATCACAGGATCACAGATGTCCACTGGTAGACTTGTCACGAGCGGAAGGAAGTGAGCATTTCCACGCATAGCTTAGACTGAGGCTGGGCACCCAAAGCAAAGCTAGTCTTGACCACTGTAACCAGCCCAGGAGCTCCAGTAAACCCACTTCTGTCCATCAGCTGATAGGATTGAGGTGACCTATGCATGAGGCATAACTGAGGAAAACTCTGTGTAAGACGCTGGCAGCCAAAGACCTCCTGAGACGGCCCAGAGACCAACCAGAACAAAGCGCTTCCCGGGCAGCTCATCTGGTAAAGAATCCGCCTGCAATGCAGGAGACCCCGATTAGATTCCTGGGTCAGGAAAATCCTCTGAAGAAGGGATAGGCCACCCACTCCAGTATTCTTGGGCTTCCCTGGTGGCTCAGATGGTGAAGAATCTCCCTGCAATGTGGGAGACCTGGCTTCGACCCCTGGGTTGGGAAAATCCCCTGGAGGAGGGCATAGCAACCCACTCCAGTATTCCTGCCTGGAGAATCCCCATGGACAGAGAAGCCTGGTGGGCTACAGTCCATGGACTTGCAAAGAGTCGGACACACTGAATGACTAAGCCCAGCGCAAGGGCTAGAATATGGCCACACAGAGGGACCGGTAGGAAGAGGCTCCTACATCAACCGAGATTTTAAAAGAGGTTCCGTAGAAGAGGACCTTGAGCTCAAATTAAAGGAGGTTCCATAGAAGAGGACCTTGAGCTCGAATTAAAGGAATCATGATCCTTATAAAATGAGAAACAGAATTTCAGATGGGAAACAGGACAGAATGTATACAGTAGGAAGCTTGGAGGAGCTTCAGATCACTCAGTATGATAGGAGAAGCTGTCTGGGTCTGGATCACATGACCATTTTGGTTGACAGCTGGGCTGGGGGGAGGGGGGTAGCTGTGATTTACATGTGGAGTTAGGGCAATCATTCTCAAGGGAAGTCACAGACAGAAGTAGTCCTGTTATCAGAAGTAAGAAAGAGATACTAGGAAGACCAAAACAATAGTTCCTCTGTTCATAGAATTCTCCAGGCAAGAACACTGGAGCGATTTGCCATTTCCTTCTCCAGGGGATCTTGTCAACCCGGGGATCAAACCTAGGTCTCCTGCATTGCAGACAGATTCTCTACCATCTGAGCCACTGGGAAAGCCCCTAAATAATAATAGACTGAACTAAACACTAAGTTCCCCAATCTCCTGGGTGATATACTTAGTATCTGAGAAAAAGTGGAGAATTCTTTCAGTGGCAGACAAGCTACTTGTACATCAAAAATACACCTCCTCCAGTCTACAGGGTCTGCATTTCCTCCAAGGAGACCCCCTTCCATGGACGGGGACGCCCATCTTAGACAGTGGAGAATGAGAAATTAGTTTCTATGACTTTGAACCCTTGTATCTTGGGGACTATTGATTTCAATAGCACATGTGGCCCTAACTAAAATATTAATACTTCCTGGGACATCTTACTGAAAATCTGGATTATCAGGACAGTTGTCATATGACTACCTTCTGAATTAGCTGTGATCTTGGATGGGTAAAAAGCATTTAAAAGTAAAACATTTCAAGATTTTTTTTTTTTTTGGTAACTCAAAAAGAATATGCCATTGTCACTAGGGAGAAGGTAATAAAAGAACTTTACTGTTTTCGCAACTTTTTGTGAATCTTAAATGATTCCAAAATTAAAAGGTATTTTTAAAGATATTCAAAAAGGTTAAAAAAAAAGTTTTCAAATTTCCACCAGCAGTTTTGGATTCCTACAAGGGAAGCATCTCAGTTTTGCATTCTGTAAAATGAGGGGTTTTGTTGTTAAGTCCCGAAGTCATGTCTGCCTCTTGCAGTCCCGTAGACTGTAGCCCACCAGCTCCTCTGACCATGGGGTTTCCCAGGCCAGAACATCGGAGTGGGTCGCCGTTTCCTCCTCCAGGGGATCCTCCTGACCCAGGGATCATCCCCTGTAATTCAGGTGGATTCTCTACCCCTGAGCCACCTGGGAAGCCCGGTATGAGGATTGGATCAGTGATTTTCAAATCATACCATCACTTAGGGCAAATAACTGACTGGAATTTTCTGTCACATATTAAACCACTTGAAAACACACAAGCTAAAGTATTACATGCTAACTTCTAACGTCCTGGGAATCCCAGCAAGCTGACACAGACTGTCAGGCTAGCTCTTCGACAGTCAGTTTGGGGACAGTATGTTACCTCTGAACCTCTTCTGAGCCCGTAATTACACAGATTGTAACTGCATTGTTCTGTTTTGGTGGAAACAGGTGTTGAGTCTGCCTTCCTTTGATTAAATTCAGAAGTACATCATCATTAGAGAAATGCAAATTGAATCTCCGACACAGCATTTTTTTTATCCCCCAGACTGACAGAGATCAGAAACCTGATGACGTGTGAGTGAGCGTGTAGGAGGGCAACGCGCTACCGAGTTAGCGATGGGCGCCCCGAGTGCCGTTGGGGAGCGTCAAGACATTAAAGGCAGGGGTATCCCTGGTGGTCCGGTGGTTAAGACTTCCCCTTCCAACTTCAGTCTCTGGTCAGGGAGCAGAGACTGTACACGCCTCCGGACCAAAAACCCCGAAACAGAGAGACGGTATTGTGACAAATTCAATAAAGACTTTAAAAACGGTCCATATCCAAAAAAAAAAAACAACCACTAAATGCCCATGCCCATTGACTTAGCAGTTCTGCTTTAGGAAATCATACTGCAGGTATATATTCTCCCCTGGACAGGCATAGATGCAGACACAGATGCTCACTGCAGCTTTGTCTGGGGTAACAAAACCCTTGAAACAAACTAAATGTTCATTAACAGGGATTGTTTAAGTAAATTTTAGCATACGTATATACACATTGAAAAACTGAACTCTTCCTAAGGCAATGAGGAAAATCTAGATTCACCTACAAGCAATATTTTCCAAAATACATTGTTATGCAAAAAAGCAGGGTATAGAGTGTTGTTTACATTGTATTTTCATTTGGAAGAAAAAGAAATGGCGGGAGATATACATACAGATATGGATAGATATACCGTTCTGCAGAACACCCCAGAAACTGGCAATAATGACTGTTTCTTGGAAAGGAGATTGAGGGGCTGTGAGAGGCTGAAGGGGCATGCCCTTTTTACTGTACGCCTTTTTATACTGTTTGAGCATTCACATGTTCAGACAGTAACTATGCAAAAGCGTGAAAAAAGCAGGCGTGAGTGTGCTCGTGCGTATGGATTGTCCACGTGGAGCTACTCTGAAAACACAGGTGTGTCCCCCTCAGACGCCAGACCAGTCTCAGAGCTGGCTCTCGCCAAATGATCGGTGATGTATAATCACTGCCTAATGCCCAACAGGTTGAGTCTTGACTATATCCCATTACGGAAGGTTTTGGTGGTGATTTTAACTTTCAAGTGTTTTCTTCGTTACTTTTATGTTTACGTGAAGATTGCAGGCCGTTGTTAAATACTGTTGGCAAATCAGTTTTGAAATATGAAAAATTTCCCCCTGGTCTGCTTCCAAGATTTTAGATCAGATTTCAGTGAGAAAGTCAGGAGAGGCTAGCTCATGTCACCCATGACGTCTCTCCAGGCTTGGCGCCTGGAGCTCCACGCCTCCAGATTCTATTCCCGTGCAGCTGGGTGTTGCCCAGGTGTGTGTGTGTGTGTGCCCAGCAAGCTCCCTTGAGATTTTAAGGCACTCTCCAATTAAGAACCACCTGCCATGTCCAGAAAAGCCAGAAGAAAATTATAAGCCCCACACACCTTAATCCAAACCTTAAACCAGAGCCCAACCAGGAAAAGAAAGGAAGTATGAGGATTTAAGTTAAGTTGACATCAGGAATTGATAGCTGAAAGGCCAAATGGGAATGTTTAGGTAACCAGAGATTATAGCATCGCCTGGAAATCGCAGGCCCGTGCTCCCCAGGGAGGAGCCTCTATTTTGAGAGGCCAGGATCCAGAGTCACCTGCCTGAGGCCACAATGGGCCCATCTGGGATCTGAGGCCAGAGCAGAGATGCAGACCCTGCCACCCAGGGAGGAAGACCTGGGAAAATACTCTGGCTTCTTCTCCCACTTACTTCCACCCATTAGCAAACTCGACAGGAAACTAGAAGCCCCACAAGCCTGGAAGATACAGACAGGGGCCAGCTCCCCTGCAGAGCTGAGCAGGGGAGGCAGGGAAGGGATCAGATGACAAGAGGCTCAGAGCCAGCTCACCCACCTCGGGTAAATTTATGGGTGGAACCTGAGGCCAGAATTTTCTGTAGTACTTTTGAGAAATGGAGAAGTGGAGAGGTTGCTGACACAAGTACTTTCGAAAGCTGAAAAGCCCTGGGTTAGCCATTCTTGTTAGCCTTTGTCTAGAAAAATAAGGAAGGCTATAAGGTATTTGCATATCAGTGACCATACAACTTAAATCTATAATTTTTCTAGATTCTGTCACTTTATCACACTTTTGTCTGTATATTTTACTGAAAAGGGAAGAATGTTTTCCTATAATTGTTAAAGATTTGCTTTAATAGCTGTCTTCCAAAGTAACCATGATACTAACCATTCCATCCATCCATCCATCATCCACCCATCCATCCATCCATCTGTTCATCATCCATCTATCCATCCCTTTTTAGAATCCAGAAACTATTACAAATGCTGCTGTGCAGCAAGGAAGAAAATGAACAAGTTTCTGCCCTGAGAACTTCAATTTTAGTGAATTGTGCATGGTTGCTGTAAGAAACTAAATCTGTTAAAACAGTTACTGTCAAAAAATTTCTGATCCCTTGAAATTATAAACTATTTTGTTAGGATAAGCATATCTTTGCTTGCAGAACTTACAACACTCAAGCCAGTGACTCTGACCTCATTATTCTTGCTACAATCAATAAATACTACCAGCACAAAAATAGTGTGTTTTCTGTTTTATTTATTTTTGGCTGCACTGGGTCTTCGTTGCTGTGTTCAGGCTTTCTCTAGTTGCAGTAAGCAGGAGCTACGCAAGGCTCAGCAGTTGTGGCGCATGGGTTTTAGTTGCTCCAAGCACGCGGGATCTTAGTTCCCCAAGCAGAGATTGGACTCATGTCCCCTGCATTGGCAGGTGGATTCTTAACCCCTGGACCACAAGGAAAGGTCCTATGTATTTTCTTAATAATTGAAGAAAGTATCTGAAAATCTCCTGCCAGAAATCACTTAAGGGAGGATATACTTCTAACCGATTGACAGCCATACATGCCGATCTCCTCTCTGCGTACGGCTTAGGTTTCTTGTCCTCAAGGGTTCTTAACTGCCCCCGTCCTTTATCAGCCTTCCGTGTGAAGGAAATTGATTTAACTTTTAGGAGACTCAGTTTCCACATCTGTAAACTAGTCTGACAGTGTCCACCTGTGTGGTGTTCCAAGGACTAAATGACATAACACAAGAAGTATAAGTAATTCCAGGCAAGAATACTGGAGTGGGTTGCCCAGCCTCCTCCAGGGGATCTTCCCAGCTCAGGGATCGAAGCTGCTTCTCTTATGCCTCCTGCATTGGCAGGTGGGTTCATTACCACTGGCACCACCTGGGAAGCCCACATGCACATACACACATATACCAAAAGAAAAAAAGACTTCAGGTATATTCCACCAAAAAGTTCTTTCAAAAAGTTTTTTTCAACCAAAAAGTTATTTCTGGGTAGTGAATTATATATGGGTTTTCTTTTCTTATTGTGTTTTTTCTAAATTACTAACCAAGAACTTGTAATACTCTTATAAGAAGTACATGTATAGAAAGACAAAAAGGATATTTTAAGACTCTGGGAAAAAAAAAAAAAAACCCACTGCAGTGACCTACATGTGTTGTAGAGAAAGTCTGGCAGAGTGTGGTCGTGAGTGGTTAATACGGAGCTGGTGGGAACGTGTGAATTCATCCAGCAGCAAAACCTGTGCTGAGGTCCCATGTGCCGGGCCCTGCTCCAGGCTCCAGAGACGCAGGGTTAATGAAACAAATCAGGCCCATGCTCTGCAGAGCTTACAGTCTGGAGAGGAGACAGCAACCGAGAACAGATAATATCAATAACTAGGATCTGGACTTCCCTGGTGGTCCAGTGGTTGAGAATCTGCTTGCCAATGCAAGGGTCACGGGTTTGACTCCTGGTCTGGGAAAAACCCACGTGCTGCGGAGCAACTAAGTCCAGTGCCGCAAGGACGGGAGCCCGGGGGCGTAGCTCCACGAGGGGAGAAGCCCTGGGAGCAGGCGGCACCAAGCCAAGAGGAGCATACTGCTGCAACGAGGAGAAGCCTGCCCGTAGAGGGGAGGACGGCACCACCAGCACTGAGGATTCGAAACACCTAGATATGGACTTCAGCTCAGTTCAGCTCAGTCATGTTCGGCTCTCTGCAACCCCATGAATAGCAGCACACCAACTCCCAGAGTCCACCCAAACCCATGTCCATCAGTCAGTGATGCCATGCAACCATCTCATCCTCTGTCGCCCCTTCTCCTCCTGCCCCCAATCCTTCCCAGCATCAGGGTCTTTTCCAATGAGTCAGTTCTTCACATCAGGTGGCCAGAGTATTGGAGTTTCACCTTCAGCATCAGACCTTCCAATGAACACCCAGGACTGATCTCCTTTAGGAAGGACTGGTTGGATCTCCCTGCGGTCCAAGGGACTCTCAAGAGTCTTCTCCAACACCATAGTTCAAAAGCATCAGTTCTTCAGTGCTCAGCTTTCTTCACCATCCAACTCTCACATCCATACATGACCACTGGGAAAACCATAGCCTTGACTAGATGGACCTTTGTTGGCAAAGCAATGTGTCTGCTTTTTAATATGCTGTCTAGGATGGTCATAACTTTTCTTCCAAGGAGTAAGTATCTTATTTTCATGGCTGCAGTCACCATCTGCAGTGATTTTGGAGCCCAAAAAATAAAGTCTTCCACTGTATCTCCATCCATTTCCCATGAAGTGATGGGACCAGATGCTGTGATCTTCGTTTTCTGAAAATTGAACTTTAAGCCAACTTTTTCACTTTCCTCTTCCACTTTCATCAAGAGGCTCTTTAGATCTTCTTCACTTTCTGCCATAAGGATGGTGTCATCTTTGCATCTGAGTTTATTGATATTTCTCCCAGCAATCTTGATTCCAGCTTGTGCTTCTTCTAGCCCAGTGTTTCTCATGATGTACTCTGCATAGAAGTTAAATAAGCAAGGTGACAATATACAGCCTTGACGTACTCCTTTTCCTATTTGGAACCAGTCTGTTGCTCCATACCCAGTTCTAACTGTTGCTTCCTGACCTGCATACAGATTTCTCAAGAGGCAGGTCAGGTGGTCTGGTATTACCATCTCTTTCAGAATTTTCCACAGCTTTTTGTGATCCACACAGTCAAAGGCTTTGGCATAGTCAATAAAGCAGAAGTAGATGTTTTTCTGGAACTCTTGCTTTTTCGATGATCCAGCAGATATTGGCAATTTGATCTCTGGTTCCTCTGCCTTTTCTAAAACCAGCTTGAACATCTGGAAGTTCACAGTTCATGATTGCTGAAGCCTGGCTTGAAGAATTTTGAACCATTACTTGGCTAGCGTGTGAGATGAGTGCAATCGTGTGGTAGTTTGGCCCCTTGCAATTTACCTGGGGCCCAGCTATTGTGGAGGTGATGAGGAGAATGAGGATAAACCTCCTTCAAAAGGCCTCGGGCACACATTGCCACACTCAGTGCCCCCGACCCCTTAGCAGGCCCCCCGCCGACCTGCGCCTCCACCAGGACTCCTGGACACCCACGTGCAAGTCTGGGTCAGCCTCCTGTGGGCTCCCTGCTCCTTTCTCCTGGGTGGTCCTGGAGCACGAGGTTCTGTTGTGCCCTCCAAGAGTCTGTGTCCCAGTCCCGTGTAAGTTCTGGCGGCTCTATGGTGGGGTTAATGGCGCCCTCCTCCAAGAGGGCATATGCCATACCCAGGTCTGCTGCACCCAGAGCCCCTGCCCCTGTGGCAGCCCGCTGCCGACCCGTTCCTCTGCAGGAGACACTCAGACATAGTTCTGGCTCAGTCTGTGTGGCCCCTGGGTCCCGGTGCACGTGTATGTTTGAGCCCTCTGAGCGTCTCTGGCGGGAATGGGGTTTGAGTCTAAACACAATGTCACCCCTGCTGCCATCTTGCTGGGGCTTCTCCTGTGCCCTTGGACGTGGGGTAAATATTTAAATTTTTTTTAAACATTTGTTTCCCAGTCATGCTAATGCTGCCCTGGTAGTATTCTAAGCACTTTATATATATTGAGTCCCGGTGGCTCAGATGGTCGTGTCTGCCTGCAATGTGGGAGACCTGGTTTCGATCCCTGGGTGGGGAAGATCCCCTGGAGAAGGAAATGGCAACCCACTCCAGTACTCTTGCCTAGAGAATTCCATGGATGGAGGAGCCTGGTGGGCTATAGTCCATGGGGTGACAAAGAGTCGGACACGACTGAGCGACTTCGCTTTCACTTTCCTCTGAAAAGCCCTCAGGGAAGTAGGTGCCATGACTATTTCCAGATTATAGATGCCTGAGGCACAGAGCAGGCGGGTCTCCCATGCAGGTCACCCAACTGGTCACAGCGAAACAGCTCCAGGGTTTGCATCACCTTGGAACAGCCTGTGTCCAGGACAGGCGGACTTAAGCACTGATTCGTAAGGCCCCTAATTACATCGTGGTAATCTGAAGCCCTTGTGAGATACATGCAAATTACCAGGTCTTGCCTTAGGAGATTTGGGCGCAGTTGGTCTGGATTGGAACTTTAGGATTTGTTGCTTAGCGAGCCCCCTTGCTGTTTCTCGTCTTCCGACAAAAATAGAAGATACTGCTCTCAACAAAAGGACTCTTCATCAACAGAATTCTGTATGGTGTTAACCTCTCTGGACTTGGGGAGCTGGGGTAACATTGACTAGGAAGGGGCCTGAGGCTGGAAATGTTCATCCAGGTGGGGATTCATTTACCAAGCGTTAAAAAAAAAAAAAAAAAAAATTGCCCTATGCTGCAGTGCCTTTCTGGATCATATTGACTAGGAGGAGTAGGTATACGAAGGTGATGCACAGAGTGTACCAAGCGGAGGGTAAGTACCTCAGATAAGAGACAGGAAAGGTCTCCCCCACAAAGTGACCTTCCATTTAGCCCTGGATGACAGAAAGAAGTTAGTCTGGCACAGACCAGGGGAAGGCAATCCAGGTAGGAGGAGGAGGAAGTGCAGAGCTGGGCGTGTCTGAGCACTAGCAGTGAGGTGGGTCTGCTGACCTGAGCACCTGGGGCAGAGCGGCGAGACTTGCAGGAGGACCGGTGGGCGGTGTGGCCCGTGCCCATCCAGCGCATTGGTGGGGTCTCCGTTCCCCAAGCTGGAACTGCCCCTGACACAGCAGCCTCATTCAATTATTGCTTGCTCAGATAGGCCAAGGAAGCCACTACCACATCCTTGTTTCATGTCTTCTGAGATCATATCACTGAAGAAATTACACTGCTGAGTTTAGTGTGGACTGCATCGCTAGCCACCACCCAAGTTCTGTTAGAGCAAGAAGTAAATGGTCAGGATCACCCTTGTACCTTGGGCTAGCACGCTGCCTGGCACACGGCAGGTGCTTCTAAGCAAACTGCGGCTGGAGGAATGAGCAAACCCTCAATGGAAACCGCAGGATAATTCCATCGGTTATACTCACCCTATTGACTGTGGGCCTACTATGTGCCGGGCACAAGGCCTAGTCAGCAGGGATAGATGTATCAGAGAGGCAAAGAGGTTTTTATTAATTAATTCCAGGTCCTTGACGATTTATGGAATGTAAGGGGCAAGGGAAAACAGGTAATAAACGAATAAATCTGTGTGTCTGTCTATAGAGATAGACAAACTAGATAGATAGATCTACAGATAGATGGATAGACTGGAGATACAGAGAGAGATACTCCAGATTACCGTGTTAGATCTGATAAACCTAAGAAGATAGAGCAGACCAGAAAGTTATGGGGGGGAGCCATTGGGGGGACGGCAGGATTGGAACGGCGGGCTAGCCAAGAAGGGCCTCTCTGTGGACGGAATTTGAAATCAAGACCCGAGGGCGTTCTGCAGAGGGTCAGGCGGATCCAGAGGGAACAGAAAGCACAAAAGCCTTGAGGCTGGAAAGAGCTTGGGGCCGGCGGAAGGAGGGCATAGCGGGCGAAGTCAGCCGAGCGCGGGGTCAGATCAGGGGCAGCAGCGCCCACCGGTGTCACCTTGTCACTTAGAAGGCTGGTCCTCGGGCCTCAGTGCGGACCCTCCGAGTCAGCAGCTCTGGGGTGGCCCCGCAGTATCCGTCCTAACAGCTCTCCCGGTGGCTGTGATGCACGAAAGAGTTGGCGGACCCCCGGGGCCAGGGGTCTTGCGCCAGCCACCGATGCCAGGTGCCACCCAAGCACGTGGGCACGGTCCTCTTTATTTCACTACTGGGCAGGGGGCCCGCCCCACGCTCCGGGGATGCGCTCAGCCGGTGTGCCCCCCCCGCCCCACCACAAGCCTGCGACCCCCACGCACCCACCCAACTGCCGTCCGGCTCGGTCCTCTCTGCAAACCAGCGGGGCGACCCGGCTGCCGGACTCGGCGGGGACCAGACGCCCAGAGCGGCAGGTGCAAAGGCGCCAGGGCCCGGGGTGGGGTGCCGAGGGCGCCGGCCCAGCCCTCCGGGGTGCGCGCAGGGCGCCGGCCGCTGCAGCCCGGGGCCGGGGAGGGGGCGCAGCCCTCGCTGCCCGCGGCCGCCCCACCGCGTGCGCGCCGTCCGGACCCCGGGGAACCCCGCGGCCCGGGCGCCGGGATTGGCCGGCCGCTCCCACGGGAGCCGCGCCGCGAAGCCAGGTTGGCGCGGCCGGGCCGGGCCAGCGCCCTCTAGGCAGCGGAAGTGGCGCTCGCCGTACATCCGTCCTCCCCGCCTCGCGGAGTTGGGAGAAGGAAGGCTGGGGGGCGGAAAAATAAAGGGAAAAGTCCCCGCACCATGTAGACCCGCGCGCCCCGCGCCCTGGGGAGCCCCTCGCCCCCCAGCCTGCGGCCATGAACGCGAGCAGCGAGGGCGAGAGCTTCCCGGGCTCGGTGCAAAGTAAGTGCTTTTCCGGGCGCCGGGCGCGCTCCGGGGCCCGGGCCCAGGCACGCCTGCGACGCAGCGGGCAGGCCCGGGGCCCCGAAATCGGGGTGACGGCGGAGCCGGCGTCGGGGGCCGCGGCCGGCGCGAGGCGGGGAGGGCTGGCGGCGGCCCCCGGCGCCCACCCCCTCGCGGCAGCCCCCGCCGGCGCAGCCCCGGGCGGGGTGTGGGGTATCCGCGGCCACGCCGGTGGGAGAACTTCGGTCTCGGGGGCCCCGAATCCCTGAAGCCTGGGGTTCGGAGGCCTGCACGAGGGCCGGCCGGCCGGGCTCGCCGGCTGCCTGCCAAGCCTGCCCACGCTCCCGGTGCAGGTCTGCGTGGGGAACGCGGCCGGGGGCGCTGCCCTGCGCTCCGAGCTGGGGGCTCAGCTCCATTACGATGCCAGCCTCTCTCAAGCCCGTGGTTTCGCCGGGCTCCTTGTTTCCCTCAGTGGACCGGGGGCCGAGCGCGAGCCAGCCCCCCGGGAGCTCCAGCGCTGGTTTTCTAGAAAGTGGGGAGGCTCTCTGGGCCCCACCTCCCAGGGGCTGGGGCCGGGGTTGAGGGGAGCAGGGTGGCCTCGCCCTGGGCGATTCGGGGCGCAGGAGGCTTGCGAGCCCCTGGCACTTGTTAGGTGTTACTGGCTCCCAACTTGGCCGTGCTCCTTGCATAACTTGCGGGAAGCGCAGATCTCCCTGCACCTCAGTGCGCATCCGCCCCGCCCCCAACAGGACTCGGGACCGCGAAGTGGGGCTCAGACGTGTCCGCGTCTAAGCAGCCCACCCCAGCCCTTATTCTGATGCCCGGACAGGGTTGGAGAACTTTGCAAGGACAAAGAGGCTTCTCAGGCCAGTGGTAAAGAACCCGCCTCCCAATGCCGGAGACGGAGGAGTCACAGGTTCGATCCCTGGCTTGGGAAGACACCCTGGAGAAGGGCACGGCAACCCGCTCCAGTGTTCTTGCCTGGAGAATCCCATGGACAGAGGAGCCTGGCAAAGATACAGGAATTCTTTTTGTTGATGATGCAAAAAAAAAAAAAAAATAGACCCAGTGTTTTCTATTGGGTCTCAGTTCATTACAGATTTTCAGAGGGGATATTTTCAAATTCAAATAGAACACCTCAGTAATAACCCCATCAGGTGACATACTGGGGACCCGTGTGCTGGCCTTTTACAAGCACCATCTCATTTAATTCGCTTAACCATCTTAGGAAGCAGAAACTTCACCCCATCTCCTCCCGGATATCAGTCCTACCGTTAAGGAATCTCAGCGATGCAGTCACTACCTCTCTCGATTCCTTGTCTTCCTCTTAGCTTGGGCACCTCAGTAGCTACAGGAAGACAGTGTTCCAGACAAGAGAAGTGTCACGTCCTTCCATCCATTGATTTCAGTATTTGCAAGATGGCTTATAAACCTACCGTGCTCAGTGCAGAGTCTCTTTTCTTAGCAAGTCAACCAAATTGTATTTCTACACAGAGATGTCTAGTCTTGGTTGTGACGGGACACTGGACATAATGCAAATATTTTATAAATTTTTTAAAAAAAATTATGAAGCAAGGATGCCAACTATATATGCACAAAGGTAGTTTCCATACTATTTAGACTCAGGGAAAATTGGGAATAATATACAAACCTTATAGTTAGTGAGAAATTATGAGGCTTAGAAAATATGGAATAATGTGTTGTCATTAAATAATTATACATAAAGAGATTTTAGTGATAGACCACAGTGCTTGTACAACAGTATATGGGGAAAAGATTACAATGGACTATGATATAAACAAATTTTAATTGAAAATGAATGGAAGAAAATATTTTTAATGTTCATGGTAGCCATAGGTGGAAAGACTGTAATTTCCCTCCTTGCTTCTTCTCTTCCAAATTTTCTGTTGTAAACATGAATTTCCTTGTATAAGGCAAAGAAAACTTGTTAAATAAAAATTCAGTTTGTCCTGTTAGTTAGAGACTTAGTGATTGATTTCTTTATTTGACAAATATTTATATAGCAGTTTCTCATGCAGTGCTGGGGCTTCCCTGGTGGCTCAGAGGGTAAAGCATCTGCCTGCAATGCCGGAGACTCCAGTTCGATCCCTGAGTCGGGAAGGTCCCCTGGAGAAGGAAATGGCAACCCACTCCAGTACTCTTGCTTGGAGAATCCCATGGACAGAGGAGCCTGGTGGGGCACAGTCCATGGTGTCACAAAGAGTCACACACGACTGAGTGACTTCACTTTTTTTCACTTAATGTAGTGACAGGACTGTGGGAAGTGCTTTGCAAGTGTTAAATACAGTATTAATTCTTGATATTATTACTATAGTGAAATGATGTCTCTGTCAGGAATTAATTTTGCTTACAAGTAACAAAACTGAACTATATTGGCCTAATTAGAAGTCTGGAATTGATTGATTCTAGGGTTGAATTAGGGGATCAGTGAAGTAAACTTTTGTAGAGAGCTTACTGTTTACCTCATGTTACAATATGGCTGCAGAAGCACCTGTCATCACATCTGCATTCAAGGCTGAAGGGAGACGTGAACAGTACCAACCGTGTCAGCTCCTTTTTTGTCATGTTTTTTTCCTGAAGCTCCTCCAGCCCATACTTAGGAGGGATTCCTAAGTATGTCATGAACCAAAACTATTCAGGCTAGTGATTCTCATGATGGGGAAGAGGGTTGGAATAGTGGAGGCATTGCTTTTCATAATGACTGAGAAATACAATTACCTTTTACTTAGGAGGTGGTCCTTTGAAGTGCAGCATAGCCTTCTTGAAGTGCAGGGAAGAACCTTCTTGCATGAAATACCAATAGTGTCCCCACAGGCAATAATCAGGAACATTACTTGGGTGGGTGTGTTGCTGCCGGGGCAGAACTGGGGTTCTGTGTGCAAAAAGAGGGGAGTGGAATAGATATTGGCCAGCAACTAGCCACGTCTGCCACCATGCCCATTTTTCTTACCAGGGGCCTGGTTTGTGTTGTAATTCCAAGCTGTCTGAAATTAACCTGTGACTCCCCCTTTGTCCCCTGGAGTTCCAGGTGGCACAACAGTGCTGGTGGAGCTGACTCCGGACATCCACATCTGTGGCATCTGCAAGCAGCAGTTTAACAATTTGGACGCCTTTGTAGCTCACAAGCAGAGTGGCTGCCAGCTGACCGGCACGTCTGGGGCGGCGCCCAGCACGGTCCAGTTTGTATCGGAGGAAACGGTGCCTGCCACCCAGACTCAGGCCACCGCGCGAACCATCACCTCCGAGACCCAGACGATCACAGGTATGGGGGTGGTGGGTAGTCACTTAGAGCTGGCCTGGCTATGTCCCAGACGCCTCCACAGATCTGGTTAAAAATATAGACACCCAGGGCCCACCCCCTAGCATTGTTGATTCATTATTTTTAACAAGCTCCATGGGGAAGCTAGCTGCCTGGCCAGGTTTGGGAACTGCTAGGTTAAAACATTAAGTGGTAGCAGTTATAAATTGTTGTCACATGCTAAACAAAACTAACGGACAAAAAACAGGTTTTTAAAACAAAACAAAAACAAAAACAAAAACCTATATACCAAGAAAAAAATATTTGCAGGAAATGGTAAAAAAAGAAAAGGTGGTTATTTGGGGTGGTGGAAGTAAGTGTGTGATTCCTGAATTTGCATCATTTGTGTCAAGGACAAAAAAAAGGTTTAAGAAATTTTTTAAGTCTATAAACAAGTATTGATGACTTCCCTTCCCTGTGCCGCCAACCAGATCAACAAAAGTTCTTCCTAGTTCTTGGTCATGTCCAAAACAAACCGCAGATGGATCCAAAATTTAAATGTGCACAATGAAACCGTCAAAGTTGTAAAAACTATACACATGCAGAGAGACTCAAACACTCACACACCCCTATGCTTATAATCTGCCTTAAGGGACAAGACAGATAACTTTAAATATAGTAAGTCACCTATTTATGAGATAGTTGTTAGACACACTGTTGGATCCCATGGGAAAATAGAGAATGTATTTGTTAGCTAAAGGCATTCAGATTTTTAAATCAAAAAATATATTTATTAATGCTATGCCTTCCAAAGAAGGCAGGTTATAGGATTGCTCCCCCAAAAGAAAAAGAATTGTTATGTGGTTGCAAATAAAGTCACCATTTTTCCAAAGTAAAAACAACGTATAAAAAAAGCCTAAAGACAACTGGAAAAAAAAAATGCAGCACATGTGACTAAGGCCTAATATCCTTCATATATTTAAAAAACAAACTCCTAAAAATCCATAAAAGGACTAAGCAGAAAAGTCAAAAGAGCCAGTAAGTATACAAGGATGTGCCGTTGCCTCATCATCACTCAGTAATAACGAAATGCAAATCGAATACTGCTTTCCTTTCCTTTCTAGAGATATCCATTCATATAAGCCAGGCAATTCTGTGATCTTTCAAACCTTAATTCTTACGTTTAAAATCTTTCAAATTTTAAAATTACCCAGTATGTGCACTTTTATAGGTATTTATCCTATAAAACTTGACAAGTACAAATGTACAAGGGTGTTTACTGATATACTGTAAAGAAAATGGAATCTTTGTAACGTATATGGCAGGAGGAGATTAGATGAATAAATGCTACAGATGGATAATGAATAATAATCTAATAATTAGATGAATAAATTCAGACAGTGGAATGTGACTTAGCTCTAAAAAGATGTACCCACACAGAGTCTCAAGGTAAATATAAACAAGCATATATATGCATATGTATTATATTCAAGGAAAGTTTGTAGAACAGGAATGAAGCAAGTAATGTTAATGAAAGAAGTCAACTCTGCAGAAGGCATTAGGGGATGGCGGAGACTCTCATGAAATAGAGAAAGTTGCTGTATGAATTCAATCAGTTAGATATTTGGATTTTTCTGAGAAACTGGAAAATGTAAAATTTCCCAAATTTTAAAACTTTGTTAGGAAACTTCCCTGTCTCAATGGTGAAGACTGCGCTTTCACTGCAGGGAGTACAGGTTTGATCCCCAGTCAGGGAACTAAGATCCCACGTGCCAGGCGACAAGGGAAAAAAAAAACTTTGTTGGTCAAACAAAATACATTTGTGAGCTTGATCGAGCCCATCAGCGACTTCTGACTGTTTTCATGTTTTGCACAATCAATCTGGAGCTCGGCTGTGGAGAGCCTCTGAAATGGGGTACCAGCCTTTACCTTATCAGTCGTGCGCTGGCGTTGTGTCTGAAAGTTTTGGCAGCAGGCGAAGTTTTGCGGTCGTTTCCTTAATGCGTCCAAAATAATGTTTCTGCTGAAATTTGCTGAGCATTGAAATGTAATTGATCACCTCACAAACTTTAATCAGGTTACCTTGAGGTCTTCCCACTTTTCCCCCGAGTTTCTCCTAATCTCATCTTAGAGGAAATCACCAGGAAAGTGTTGGAACCGAAACCCACCTTGGAGATGGCCTGGGACCACCTTCTCATTTTACAGCTGGACAAAGTGAAGCTGCAAGTGGAGATGAGAGATGGTCAGGGCCCCAGCACAGGTTCAGGACCGTCCTGGGACTTACATCCCTTGGCCTTTGCCCTTGTGGTCTTCTCCCTGAAGATTTAGTGTCGGGTTCTCTGTTCTCAAAGACAAACTCCCAGTCACCCCACACGCTGGTGTGAAGCCTGGGACCCGAGACCCCACCACGGGGAGGCCTCAAGACCCTTCATTTGTGGCCATTGCATCTTTCTGGGCTCTGAGCCGTCACTGGTGCGCTTCCCTCTGCCTGAAGTACCGTTCTCGCCTTTACCTGGCTGACACCAGCGCAACCTCAAAACCCAAGGTTCAGGACCATCTGCCCACGGCCCTGGCTGCATCTCAGGACACTCCCCGCCCCCCTGAATTACAGTAGCCGAGGTGACATCCTTTCTGTTCTCTGAATGGCCACTTCTCCTTGAGCCCCGGGGCCTTAGTGCGTGCTGCCCCCTGTACCTTGAACTGACGTAAGGCTGGGCTTAATTGCACGGCCTCAAGAGCCCCCTGAGACCACACACGGGCACTGTTCTCTCAGATCAGGTCCCCACTGCTGAGCCGGAAGCGCCACGAGGTCAGGGCTGCATTTGGACCCGCAGCATCAGATTCCCGGCCCGGGTCCTGTGTGGGGTGAATGCACAGGGGCCCACGTCTCACGTCCGCTGGTGAAGCTGACCCCCCCCCACGTAACGGCCCTTTCCTCTGTCCTAGTTCTCGGCTCAGAGACCTTCAGCCGCCTCCTGGCATCTCCACGGCCCCGCCGGCATTCACTCTAGCCATGCCTCCACTTTGCCAGCTGCCCTGTATCCCCAGGTGCCCACTGCACGAGGGTTCCCCGCTGCACAGAGCTGACCGGGGCGCCAGGCGCCAGAGGCGGGCTGCCGGACCTTTATCCCAGCCTGCAACCCTGGGCTGTGGGCACACCGCTCACTCAGTATTCCTCTTCTGTAGAAAGGGATTATTAAAAAGGGGACCTAATATAGTAGGTGCGCTTCCCAGGTGGCTCAGGGGCAAAGAATCTGCCTGCCAGTGCAAGAGACGCAGGTTCGATCCCTGGGTGGGGAAGATCCCCTGAAGAAGGGAATGGCCACCCACTCCAGTATTCTTGCCTGGGAAATCCCGTGGGCAGAGAAGCCTGGTGGGCTACGCAAAGAGTTGGACGTGACTTAGTGAGTAGACAACAAACAAATACTATTAGGTTGTAGAATTAGGTTCCTAATATCATTGGGTTATTGTGAGACTCGGCAATAATCCAAATAAATGGATTATTATCCAATGACCTGGGACAGTCATTGGACTCAGTAAATGACCGCTTTTATTAACATGAAGGACCTCCCTGGTGGCTCAGCTGGCAAAGAATCCACCTGCTCTGTGGGAGACCTGGGTTTGATCCCTGGGTTGGGAAGATCCCCTGGAGAAGGGAAAGGCTACCCACTCCAGTATTCTGGCCTGGAGAATCCCATGGACTGTATAGTCCATGGGGTGGCAAAGAGTGGGACATGACTGAGCGACTTTCACTTAACATAAGTGACTGAGCGACTTTTACTTTCTTAACATCAAGATTAATGCACCAGTGGGACTTCAGGATGCTGAGTCTCTGCCGGACCCAGCTGCTCTCCCTGGGTGTGCCTGCATCTCTGCCCCCAAACAGGCAGCATCTTGCTCCCCGCCCCTTCCTTTTGTTTTGGTGTGTTGGGTCCAGCTTCCCCAAAGTTTGGGCTTCAGTGCAGCAGCAGCAGTTTGGACCAGGGCCCCTGGGGACCTTGTTAAAGCTGCTAGCACTAGATCCAGGCACTTCTGGAGCTGCCTGGCTGAGGCGCGGGCATCTGCATTTTTAACAAGCTCCTGGGGGATTCCAGGCCTCGACCCAGTTGGAAAGATGCTCACTGCTCGGCCCCCTGCCCTGGCAGATTCCTCTCGATACCCGCGCCCTGACCTTGTCCAGGTCCCTCTTCAGTCCTTGATTAAACCAGACCTTTCTGCTCAGTCTTTGCGACCCCATGGACTGTAGCCCACCAGGCTCTTCTGTCCGTGGGATTTTCCAGGCAAGAACACTGGAGTGAGTTGCCATGTTGGTTATAAAGTATCTCTGCCTGCTAGCTTTGAAAGCTGCCTATCATTTGGCATTTGATTTAAGAACTTCTCTATAAAAGCAGTAAAATTAGATCTTGATGCTGGTGAAAAAAACTAGCATCCTACTTGCATTTTCTAAGTTCCCTGCTTGAAATCATGGGGCTTGGGGTCAGGCCCCCGTATTCAAGTCTTGGCTGCAGAGGGCCTTAGGAGCTGTGTGAGTGTTACAAGAGCCTGCATTGTCTCCTTTTTAAAGTAGGGACAAAAATCCATAGAAAGGCCATGGAACTTGGTAGTGGAGAGAGTCTAGGTTCCTGAGCCAGACTGCCTATCTGGGTTCAGATCCCAGTGACATCACTTCCCATCCAGGTAACCTAAGGCAGGTGACTTGAGGTCTCAGGATCTCCATTTGCCCAGCTGTAAAATGGGGGAGTAATGACAGCACGCACCTCAGAGGCTCGCTGCCAGGAAATCCTACATGGAAGACACTCAGGCTGTCAGGTTAGTTCTCATTACTTACTGAATCAGAGGGCTGTAAAAATTAAGTGAAACAGCACATGGAAAATTTTACGCAAGCCCTGTCTCATGGCAAGCCTCCAGACAGTACTGGTTGAATTATCACTGACTTTTCCCACCTCTTCTGGTTCATTCCTACTTTTTTAGGACCCAGATTAAAAGTCACCTCCACCTGGAAGCTAGCTATGATTTCTCCCTCCCTTCCCCACCCCGAAGGTTAGGTTCTTCACCACTTCCTCAACTAGCACTTATCACAGTTGCTATCAGTTTATTTGGTAACAAGCAGTCTTTAGCCAGAGAAGTGAATTCAGATGCTCCTGGGATCAGGCAGGGGCAGCAGATTCGGCAGCAGATGGGCTGTGAGGGGGAGTGGGTGGGCCGTGGACGACCAGCAGAGGAGAGCCGCCCGAGAGAGCCAGGGAGCTCATCGGCTGGCCTCGGAGTCGCTGGGAGCTGGGCTGACTCCCCTGGGCGGGCCCTGCTGTTCCCCTGCTGCACAGTCGGAGAACGTCCACGTGGGACAGGGCAGCTCTGACTGCTCTGGGACAGGCTGAAAACGGAACTCCTCTGTCATCGTGCCTGTGCCTCAGAACCCCAGGCGTGCCCTGCTGCCCCACTGGCCCGCTGGTCAGCTGCTTCATCGACTTTGCCTCCTGCTCTCGCCTTCTCCGCATCTCGGCACCCGTTGCTGAGACACCGAATCGTAGGCTTGTCCCCACTGCCTGACAGCCCCCAGTGTGCAGGCTTCTTTAGCCTCCTCGAAGAGTCAGTCTAACGTGAGCCCAGACGTCTGAAACACCACATGCTTCCAGGCTCCCTCTCACTGAGACCCTCCACAGCCCCCGTGGGGTGAGGGCTGCCTTACTGTAATGAGGAATCGACTTACTCAACTACAGATGTGTCCCTGGTGGTCTTCGGCTAGAGGTCATTGACCTGGGAAAGACACAGCCCACCTAACTGATTTTGAAAGCCTTAAAAACAGAGTTATCTGAAGGCTCAGTTTCGCCTGTGGGCCTGAAAGTAGTGGGTTGTTTTGTTTTGTTTTGAATTTTAAATGACCCTTATTCTGTATTTGCAAAACAACTAATCAGTAGTAAACAAGGTAGTGGTTTAACTTCTAGGAAAACTCAGCAGTGGCCACAGGACTGGAAAAGGTCAGTTTTCATCCCAATCCCAAAGAAAGGCAATGCCAAAGAATGCTCGAACTACCGCACAATTGCACTCATCTCACATGCTAGTAAAGTGATGCGCAAAATTCTCCAAGCCAGGCTTCAGCAATACGTGAACTGTGAACTTCCAGATGTTCAAGCTGGTTTTAGAAAAGGCAGAGGAACCAGAGGTCAAATTGCCAACATCTGCTGGATCATCAAAAAAGCAAGAGAGTTCCAGAAAACCATCTATTTCTGCTGCATTGACTATGCCAAAGCCTTTGACTGTGTGGATCACAGTAAACTGTGGAAAATTCTGAAAGAGATGGGAATTCCAGACCATCTGACCTATATCTCTTGAGAAACCTGTATGCAGGTCAGGAAGCAGCAGTTAAAACTGGACATGGAAGAACAGACTGGTTCCAAATAGGAAAAGGAGTACATCAATGCTGTATAATGTCACCCTGCTTGTTTAACTTCTATGCAGAGTACATCGTGAGAAATGCTGGGCTGGAAGAAGCACAAGCTGGAATCAAGATTGCCGGGAGACGTATCAATAACCTCAGATATGCAGATGACACCGCCCTTATGGCAGAAAGTGAAGAGAAACTAAAAAGCCTCTTGCTGAAAGTGAAAGAGGAGAGTGAAAAAGTTGGCTTAAGGCTCAACATTAAGAAAACTAAGATCATGGCTTCTGGTCCTATCACTTCATGGGAAATAGATGGGGAAATAGTGGAAACAGTGTCAAACTTTATTTTTCTGGGCTCCAAAATCACTGCAGATAGTGATTGCAGCCATGAAACTAAAAGATGCTTACTCCTTGGAAGGAAAGTTATGACCAACCTAGATAGCATATTAAAAAGCAGACACATTACTTTGCCAATGAAGGTCCATCTAGTCAAGGCTATGGTTTTTCCAGTGGTCATGTGTGGATGTGAGAGTTGGACAGTGAAGAAAGCTGAGCCCTAAAGAATTGATGCTTTTGAACTGTGGTGTTGGAGAAGACTCTTGAGAGTCCCTTGGACTGCAAGGAGATCTGACCAGTCCATCCTAAAGGAGATCAGTCCTGGGTGTTCATTGGAAGGACTGATGTTGAAGCTGAAACTCCAGTACTCTGGCCACCTCATGCCAGAGAGTTTTCCAAGACTTGACTCATTGGAAAAGAGCCTAATGCTGGGAAGGACTGGGGACAGGAGGAGAAGGGGAAGACAGAGGATGAGGTGGCTGGATGGCATCACCAACTCTATGGACATGAGTTTGGGTGGACTCCGGGAGTTGGTGATGGACAGGGAGGTCTGGTGTACTGTGATTCATGGCGTCGCAAAGAGTCGGACACGACTGAATGACTGAACTGAACTTACCAGACTATAATCTCCCTGGTTTAGTCACAAAGTCATGTCTGACTCTTGCTACTCCATGGACTGCAGCCCGCCAGGCTCCTCTGTCCATGGGATTTTCCAGGCAAGAATACTGGAATGGGTTGCCATTTCCTTCTCCAGGGGGTCTTCCTGACCCAGGGATCGAACCTGGGTCTCCTGCACAGCAGGCAGACACTTTACCGACTGAGCTGTGAGGGAAGCCCCGTGACCTCCCTGGAGCAGGGACTGATCAGTCTTGCTTTCTGGCCACCGAGCAGCAGGCCTGGCACGTCCTAGGCGCTCAGTAAAACCATTGCCCAGTAAATGCAGTTCGGATTAAACTCATTCAAGTCCATGGCGTTCATGGCGTGGCGTCGGCTCTATCATGAGGGCCCGGTGAGGGCAGCCCTGGGACTGGCGGGCACCAGCTGCTGGAGCCAAGATAACGGGGATGCTTCCCTTGGAGTATTCCAAGCTCGTCTGGGAGCGGAGGAGAACGTCGTTGTAAGACGTACAAGCCCAGCCGTGTGTGACCGGTACCCCCGGTGCAGAGAGTTCACGGAGTAGGCAGGTCTCCGCGGGGAAAGCCACGGGGAAAAACGGTGAGTGCGATCACACGCGTGATGGACCTTGAGTCTCTCACCTGCCTCTGGGGAAGCCGGCGGGAGTGGGCGCTTCCTCCCGATGGTCTGGAGGTGCAGGAGCCGAGCCGTGCTGCTAAAGGGAGGTCTGGCCGCAGTAATAGACACTAATCCTTGTGTGTCTCAGTCGCTCAGTCGTGTCCGACTCTTTGTGACCCCAGGGACTGTAGCCCACCACGCTCCTCTGTCCATGAGATTTCCCAGGCAAGAATGCCGGAGTGGGTGGCCATTTCCTCCTTCAGAGGGTCTGCCCCACACCGGGGATGGAACCCACTCTCCTGCATGGGCAGGCAGATTCTTTACTGCTCTGCCACCTGGGAAGCCCAGCTAATTCTTAGGTGCTGCTTATTATTGTGCCAAGCAGCAGTTTCCTCAATATGTGAAGTAGGTTTTCACAACTTGAGTTGTTAACGAATTTAAAAACATTTAATTTAAAAAATTAAATTTTTGCAACATAGATACTAATAATTATTATCCCCGTTTTACCCATAATGAACTAAAGCACAAAGGCGTTAAATAACTTGATCGAGGGGACAGAGCCAGAAAAGGGCTCAAAGCCAGACCTGGGGCTGGAAGCCAAGCCCTTGGACTGCAGAAGCTGTACGTCTGACTGCCCCTCAGCACCCTTGGTAAAGTCCTTATCGCAGCCTTTCTCAAAAGAACCCCCTGGAGCTTTGGTAAAAGACGGAGATGCCCAGCCCCTTCCCTTAACAATCCCATCTAGGTGGTTCTGAGCAGGGTCCTGGGAGTCTGGGCCAGCCATTGAAGGCTCGGGTTCGTTCCGATGCTTTCGGTTGCTCTTAATGGCACTAAGCTACAAGAGGGCTGGACTGTGAGACACCGCTTATCTCAGGACGAGAGCTGGTAGGGCAGAGCCAGGGGTTCTGCATCTTCTTGCTCTCCCAGGCAGTAATGCTCCTCGTGGCCACAAGGTGGCTGCTTTCCTCCTCGAGTCTTCACTCAGCCCTGCTCAAGGATGGGGAAAGGGACCTTCTCTTTAACAGAGAGGAAACACTTCCCCAGGAATCCCAGATCCCATTGGCTAAGATGGGTAACAGGCCCAGTTCCACTGTCTTGGTGTAGCCAGGCCAGCAAGGGTCACGGAGAAGGAGCTTAGCAGTGGAATCCAATCCCGAAGCCCTTCTGGCCATCCACACTCCTGCCACTATCTTACTGGAATAGTCTCGAGCCGGAGTTCTCAAAGCTGGTATGTGAAAGAATGGAAAACTTGTATAAAATACAGCCATAAACACACCCAGGCTACACCCAGACCTCGCATCAGAATCCCTGGGTCCTGATCAGTTTTGAGAACCACTGGTCCGGGAGAAAGGGCAGGAAAGGAGGGAACTCTGTCGGTGGCAGTGTCCGGCACATGGGTGCTCCTTTTTTGAAAACAGATGTCCACAGCGAACCACAGTGTCTGTCCTGGTTCCTAACAGCAGGGTAGGCGGGTCTGATCAGTCCAGCTTCCGTGCCGTATCTGCCCCCAGACCAGCCAGTGCCACAGAGAGAGGGCCAGGGTCAGGAATGAGCAGCTGGTGTTGGGCTCAGCCCCTGGAACCAGGACTGGTGGGCCGACCTGCGAATCACACGTGGATCACATGAGGGGTAACCCTTTAGAAGAGCATGAGACGACCTTTCCTTCCAGAATTCCTTCCAGAATTCTCCCAGGAGGTAGATGCTGAGTTTGTACTCAAATCAAGGCCCCTAACTGTGAGCTGTGAGCACGGACAACATGGGGAACAGCAAACAATAGGTTTAAGTATGTGACAGTGAAGGAGTAGCCTTGACTTGTAAAGATCATTTAGAAGTCAACGCAGAAAAAGTCAAAATTTAATAGCAAAAAAAAAAGAGCTAATAGCCTGAATAGGCAGTTCTTACAGAAGATATGTGAATGAATAAAATATAGTGAAAAGCGATTCTTTACTAATTATGAAAGAAATGCAGATTAAACTAAACAGATCTCATATTGTCCTGTCAGATAGCCTGTGTGATAGCCAAGGTGAAGGGGAGAATATACATTGATTCAGATTTTCCTAAAGTATCTTATAGTTATGGGTCACCCAATCCATAAAATGACCATTCCATTTTGAGCTGGTTCTTCAGCTTACAGGAAGGTATCCAGAGAAACTAAAGAGCTAAGTTAAAAATTTTGGATAGGTGTTATTTATAAAGGCAAACCCCCTAGAAACCAACTCAGTGTCCAAAAAAGAGGAAAGGGTTGATTTTACCGGGACAGCCCAAATGGTGGCATGTTATGTAGCCAGAAGAGATTGTGTTTTGGATAAAGTGATGACGTGGCAGAATGCTTTCACATAGCAGACCTGTTTAATAAAATTGTTTAATCGTTTAATAAAAAAGAATAGAAAATGATTTAGGCCATGATCTCAGCTCTGTATTTTTAAAATCTATGTAAAAAGAACACGTTGGTCATCTGATCCGTCATTAACTCACAGGTGTTCTTTGAGCCGCTGTGCTGTGCCAGGTTCCTTGTGAGGTTCTCGGGGACAGCGATGGAGGGAGATACATGTCCTCACTTGCCTCATCCAGCCAGATGGCGGGGAGGAAGGTCATCAGCTCCTTTGCCACATAACTGATTACAGCGGAGACGAGTGCTTCGGAGCACAGAATCCAGTGAGCATGTCACGCAGGGGTGTGTTGCCACGGGGGACAGCTTTGGTCTGCTTTTCTCCATGCCTCTCTGTGCTCCCTGGATTTTCTACAGTCAGTGTTTTCTTTTGACAATATAATACACTTTTAATTTTAAAAAAGAGAAAAGGATTAAAGCTGGAATTTTTAAGTTGAAGAGAAAGGAGAAGCAAAGGGACTTGGGAGACGTGGACGACTTCAGATATTTGAAGAGCGGTTTCGTGGGAAGAGCTGCAGCTGTGAGCTCAGCGGGTCTGAGACACCAGTGGGTCCTAAGCTCAGAGCGGCTTTGGTTCCCTATGAAATTCATGCGACAGTCTTCCTTTTTAAGCAACATCATGAGTGAGTAACTGAACACCCAGGGTGCTCCTGCCACACACTGAGACCAAATCTGATGAGCTGCGTGTTTTGGATGTGCACCTGGGCACACTGGCATGCCAGGGAGTGCCCCCAAGTCAGACAGTCAGACAGGTGTGAGGCTGCGAGCTGCTGGGGGCGTAGGGCGGGGGCTGATCTTCTGAAATGCTGGGCTTGACTGTAAGAGCCCCACGGGGGAGACGAGGCCTTGAACTCTTGCAGAAAGTTAAAAGTGAGCCACCCCCCTCCCACCCACACCCCCAGAAAGCAGCAGCTCATGCTGCAGATCACCCCAGTGGAAAGAATGGTTGAGAACATTCTTCCCGGGAGTAAGTTCAGGCGACTACTAGAAGCAGCGCTTCCTCTGCCCAGCACACCTGGGTGCTTGGAGTTGTCCCTGCTGCATTCCCGTCTGCTGGACACCAGATTCCGCTATTTATGCCAAATTTGAAGACAGACAAGGGACCCCCCAAAAAAAACGCCTCCCTCAAGGACACCAAAAGCACAGGCAGCAAAGGGAAAAACAGACCGCAGGACGGCGTCAGACCTGTGTGTGCCCACGGAGACAACCAGCAGGGCGGAAGGACAGCCTCCTGGCCGGGAGGAGATACTTGCAAACCAGACTTCTGAAAAGGAGCCACCCCCAGAATACGCTCTCATCTCCCCTTGAGATGCTAAGGCTTGCGGGGGCGGGCCGGGGGGCGGTTAGCAGATGGGCCTCCAGGGAGGGTGGGAATCCCAGGCTCAGGACCGTTCGGAACCCAGGACCGAGGCTTACAGGCTTACAGACTCCCGGCTGGACGGTGGGAGCACCTGGCCGCCGTCACAACCCCCACCCCACGCCTCCCCGTCTTCTTTCCGTTCCACAAGCTGGAACGTCGGGGTGGCAGGACCAGCCATCCTAGTTTCATCTCAGGTCCTGTGACGAGGGGAGCCCCTCGGTCCCAGGCAAGTGGAGGTGGTCGCTGCCCCTCATCCTTGATCATTCCTGCTAAGAGTTTGGTACCTGGTTCTGGTCAGCTGTAAGGATTAATGTTTATTAAGACTCAATTGTGCCCATACCTGCACTACCGATGCGCTCATGAAACTCTGTGATATCCGTGTGAAGTGGGCACAACTGATGGGCGAAGAAACAGGCTCAAAGGAGATCCTCAACTGGCCTGACGTCCTACCCGCAGGAAGTGGCTTGAGCCTGGACTCATATCAGTTCGGAGATACATTATATCACCTGAAACGGGGCTGCACCTTGGAGTCAGCGAGATGGCTGCTGGCCCGGAGGCAGTCACCAAGGAATTGTCTTTGCACATTGGTGAATAACCTGGATTATTATCAATAATCACTGTTTTGCTCACTTTGGCAGAGATGTGTGCTTTTTTTTTTTTTGGAGCCTTGTGTGTTGGGTTTCACTGCTGTTTGAATTGCCTCCTGAGATACTGCAGGATGATTCAGGTTGAAGATGAAAAGTAACTGTGCCCAGAAATACCTAGAAATAGCAGTAGGGGGTCAATATGATATTGATGAAGCAAATTTTGTTGCTGGAGGAACAGCCATTGGTTTTTGCAAAGCAACAACTGAGAGAGCTGGATTCCCTCAATTACAGTTGAGTGAAGGTTTACTGCTGAGCTGCAAGGAAAAGTATGGTCTACACCATGAGTTCTCAAACTTGTGTTTATCAGAATCACATGGGCAGCTTGTTAGACCAGACTGCTGAGCCCACCCTAGAATTTCTGATTCAGTAAGCTGGGGCGGGCTCCAAGAATTTGCCTCTGTAGCAGATTCCTAGGTAAGTGCAGTGCTGCTGCCCGGGGCCCACACTTTGAGAACCAATAGCTAAATCCCGCAGCGTAGATGGCGCATCTCAACAAGAGGCAGGTATGCTTGATTAGGTCATCAAAGAGACTTGGCAAGAAGATGGAGCTTCAGTTTGTCAGAATCTTTTGCCTGCTTTAAACAAAAGCCACTTAAGTCCCCCTGCATATTTCAACTGAGAAGAGTGGAAACCATGAGTCTGCTCAAACACCGGATGCTGATCAACCTGGGTGTCCTCCGACATACACTGGGATGAGGTTGTCACTGCTCGAGGTGCCCAAGAGGTGCGTGTCAGGAATGTGGGTTTCCTGGCAAACCTTCAGTGAAGTCTCGGAGAACTCATCCAATACATATAAAATGTCTAAGGAATATCAATATATGTAAAATGCCTAAGGAATATGAAAGCAGTGCATTATCATGTGTTGAATTGACAGCTTTTAAAAATTTATTGTATACAAAATAACGTGACATCTTACAGTCTATAATATCTTAGGTTCAAAGAGAGAGAATGTTTGTTTCAAGAGAAAACATAACTAGCACCTCAGACCTTCGGAGTGAGTATTACTGCTTCAGGCAAAGCCAGAATAGGGAGTGATGTCAGGCCCACGTTGATTTAAAGAAATGGACTTTGTAAATACAATGGAGAAATGTCAAAGGTGGTGCCTCCGTGACTGAAGTTTGGGAAGCAGCATATGACACTGGCTCTCAAAGTCACCAGTGGGGCCTCTCAGCCCCAGCGGCCGTATTTACTCCTATCTGAAGCCAAACCTCCAGTGATGATTACACATAATAAAGGAAGAAAGAAAATACATGTTCCCAAATTCCAAACTGTAAACTTGATTAACAAAGCAGTAAAAACCATTTTAAGAAAAGACATTTGGGACTGCCTGTTTCACCTGTTATAATGACAGAAGTTAAAGGTGATAATGATGTTTGGTGTTCTTTTTATTATTTTTTCCTCAAAACTTCAGTGAGAATATAAGGTTGGTTTCTGGGTTGGTTGGTTTTAGGAGTACATGAAGAGTGTTTGTGTTTAGAGAGTATTCATAGTTTGCCCAGAATTCCTTCAGTCAGTTCCTTTTGAAAGGATTTTGTGATAAAGCTTATGAAAGTCCAGTACCTAAGTTCACAGAAAACCCACCTGGTATAAACGATAGGACCTTTCCTGTTGATTTAATGAGTCGATTTGGAGAGGTTTCAGGCCTCTGGCTCAAAGCGCCCTTTCTGGTTACAAAGTGGCTGCCTCAGCTCCAGACATCACATCCTCCTCAGGCATGTCCAGAGACAGTGCCCGGTTGCCCAGGCAACCAGGGCAGCAAGAATGAGCTTTCCTCACCCACCTCTTTCTGCCCTCACCTTTTTCTTAAATCAGGGGGTCAACCTTTTCCAGAAGCGCCCCGCCCGCCCCTGGATGTTCTCTCGCGTCCCATTGGCCAGAGCGGGTCACGGGGCCTCCTAAGCCGCGAGGCACCCTGGGAGAGGCAGCTGCCCGGCTCCGAGGCCGCGCCGGAGGCGCTAATGGCCGCCCTCTTTTTCAGTCTCAGCCCCAGAGTTCGTCTTCGAACATGGCTATCAAACGTACCTGCCGACGGAGAGCAACGAAAGCCCGACGGCCACTGTCCTCTCTCTCCCCGCCAGGCCGCGCGCCAGAAAGCCCGCCGCCGCGCCCGCGCAGAAGAGGCTCAGCTGCTGCTACCCGGGTAAAGGGGGCGGCGGGCAGAGGGGGCGACGGGCAGAGGGGGCGACGGGCAGCCGGCGGAGGGGGCGACGGGCGGAGGGGGAGACGGGCAGCGGGCGGAGGGGCAACGGGCAGAGGGGGTGACGGGCAGCGGGCGGAGGGGGCGACGGGCCGCCGGGCAGAGGGGGCGACGGGCAGCGGGCCGGGGCTCGGGCTCCGGGGTCCCGGCGACTGCGCAGAGCTGCGCTCCAAACCTCGGCCTATGCACCAACCCACCTACGGCCTGCCTCTCACCGTCTGTGGCCGTCGTGCTCTCGGCTCTGAGCCTCTAACAGCCAAGGATCTCTGAACCGAACTAGTGAGGATTTCAGATTTCTGTGAATTTTACTGGGTTCTACAGCTTAGAAAGAGATCCAGAAAAATTGTCTCTTACTTAAGGAAGACAAAAAAATTTCTTTGGAAATAATTTCAGACTTAGGGAAGAGTTGCAAAAACAGTACACAAAGTTTCTGAGCACCCTTTTGTTACTGTTCTGTTGCTAAGTCGCGTCTGAGTGTTTTTCACCCCATGGACTGCAGCATGCTGGGCTTCCCCGTCCTTCACTGTCTCTTGGAGTGTGTTCAGATTCATGTCCATTGCAGTCGCTGAAGCTAACGAACCATCTCCTCTTCTGCCGGCCTCTTCTTTTCCCTTCAACCTTTACCTTTCATCTGGATTTCCCAAATATTAACATATTACATTTGCTTTCTTTTTTGTTTTTTTCCTGGTGGTTGGCGGTTTAGTCACTCAGTCGTGTCCAACTCTTTGCAACCGCATGGATTACAGCATGCCAGGTTCCTCTGTCCATGAGATTCTCCAGGCAAGAATACTGGAGTGGGTTGCCGTTTCCTCCTCCAGGGGATCTTCCCAACCCAGGAATCGAACCCAGGTCTCCTGCATTGCAGGCAGATTCTTTACCAACTGAGTTACAAGCAAAGTCCCTGTTTTTTTCTAAATATACATATATTTCCCCCAAAGTTGTAGACATGACCTCTAAGTACCTCAATATATTTCCTAGAAACAAGGAAATTCTTTTCTAAAACCACAGTAGAATCATCCAAGTCAGGAAATTAACATTGATAAATGCTGTCATCAAACTGCTGACTTTATTAAGATTATGCCAGCTGTCTCATTAACATTCTCTGTATCAAAAGAAAAACACTTTTCTCTTGGTCCAGGATCCAATTTGTGATCACACATGGCGTTTAGTTTTCTTGTGTCTTCAGTTTCCTTTAATGCTGAGCTTGCTATTCATGAACTTGATAGTTTTGCAAAGTAACAGGCCAGTTATTGCATAAAATGTTCAGCACTTTGGGTTTGTCTGATTGGTTTAGGTGCAGCGGTTTGAGTAGGAAGCACAGAAGTGATGCTCTGTGCTTCTTGGCACCTGGAGTCAGGCCTCACACTGATGCCTCTTGGTCCTGTCACCATGGAGCTAATGCTCGCCAGTTGGCTAAGGAGGTTGCTTCACCGTCTCTTCACTCTAAAGTGACTGCTTCCCCCGGTCATTGGTCTTTCCTTGCCTTTTTAAGGTTGCCAGTTCAAGACTGCCTATGGTATGAAGGACATGGAACGTCATTTAAAAATCCACACTGGTAAGTGGTCACACACATCCCCCCTCTGCTGGAGCTGGGGGTCCAGACAAGTCAAACACATGACAGGACGCAGACCTTACCACGGGAATGCAGACACAAATGAAGTAAAATCAAGACACTGTTTCCACACATGATTTTGGCAGAAAACGTTTAGAGCAAGAAAACTCAGTGCTCGAATCAATATGAGCAAACTTAGGAGTGGAAATGGGAACTGGTATGGGCGTTTTGAAAATTGATCTGCCAAAATTAATTACAGTTTAAATGCACCTGCCCTTCTCATCTGGAGGAGAGTATCTTGTAAGTGTGGGTGTGTGGTGTGCGTGTCATGGGCGGTAAACAGAGCAAGAAGGGGAGAGCAGGGACTTCACTTAGGCACCTTGACACTGCGTCACTGGATGGATACCTGAGTGTTATTTTTGCCGTTTCCAAGGGGAAATTTAACAAAAACTATTTCCAAAGGAGAAAAAAAAGATTGATGCATGGAAAAAGAAAACCACAGTGATTTAATTTTCTTTAATGTATCATTTTTGTGTTTCCCAGACTTTATGCATGGGGAAGGAATTGCTTTTAGGCTATTTTTAACAAAGTATTAGATGCTTATAAGTCAAATGATACAGCCATGTATACATTCAATGAGTATCCATGTATATAAGGGAGGGACACTGAAATTTGGCATGGGCATCACTAATTGCCCAAAATCTGCACTTATCCTCAGATAAAATATCTATAAGATAAAGAAGATAAAATATCCAGCAGTTAATCCCAGGTGTTCCTCAGCCAGGGCCAATGATTGCTTTGTTGCACTGGGGTCACCATCAGGTCTAATCAGCCTCACAGCATCTTGTCATTTGAATTTTATCTAGTTATCAGGCTCTGAAATTATTATGTTTCAGGTATTGTTAATCATTCTCAGTGTACCAAGCAAAAAATCTCTCCTGGTGGGTTTCCTATGTTGAAGTTCCATCAGTCACATATAGCATATTCATCACTGCAAGAGTAAAGTGCTGTCATGATTCTTGAAAATTGGGGAAATGTTACAAAAATACAAAGTGAGGACGGTGACCTGAAGTTCACTGCTGCAGGTCTTCAGGGAGCCTCCTGAGGTCCCAGTCACCAGGCTGGGTTTGTGAGGTGGTCTCTGTATAACTGCAGCGGCTCCATTAACATCTTCAAGTCGGAGAGTTGACAGAGTGTCCTTGCCTTAGAAGAGGGTGTGGCCAGGACCAATAGGAGCCAGACTCTGTGCCTGCAGAGCGGGCCAGGAACCACCCGCCCAGCTCCACCGCTGTCCAGCACCGGCTCAGTGTGGCGAGCACACACGATGGCGCCCACGGAAGCTGTGGAGCAGCTAACAGTGACAAGGAGTGGTTGTCGTGGGTTTTTTGACTCTGCACATTTTTAGTAATAAAATTATAATCTTTAATACACTTATGTAGATGTATTCTTAAATCCCAGGTGTTTATTCTGTGAAGATAGTGATGACCTTTGACTGACAATTGACTTTAGCAATTAGCTATTGAGGATTTGGTCAGAATATGTGTTTGGTATGTAAAAAGTGAAAATCCTGACTCACTGCCTACCTCCTTCGCATCTGATACATGCCCAAAAGTCATCAGTCTTTATAGTCCAGTGTGTCTCATTCTTAAATTTTGGCATGCCTATACTGAGCTTGCTGCGCTTAGTCACTCAGTCGTGTCCGACTCTTTGCATCCCCGTGGACCGTAGTCCACCAGGCTCCTCTGTCCATGGGACTCTCCAGGTGAGAACACTGGAGTGGGTTGCCGTGCCCTTCTCCAGGGGATCTTCCCAACCCAGGGATCGAACCCAGGTCTCCCACACTGCAGGCAGATTGTTTACTGTCTGAGCCACCAGGGAAGCCCATGCTGTGCTTAAACAGACACAAAATGTACTTTTTCCATTTCTCATGAAGTTAACATTGTCTACACTTTCACTGCAGCTTGCTGCCTCTCACCTAATGCTGGAGGTCTCTCCACATCCATATGTGTCCGTATCTACTTCATTCTCTCAATGGCCAAGTAGGAAATTGGTTCATTAATTCACAGTATATCCATACAGTGAAATACTTGACCCTTAACAATTATGTTCTAGAAATTTAATGATATGAACATGATTCAAATTATTTCAAGCATAAGAAAGTAGTCAGTAATGGAGACAGTATTGCATCTGGCTAGGTAAGGCCATCCTGGATCCTAGCCCAAATTGAGAGGGTTAAGTAAAGTCATTGACAGACACAATGCCATTCAAAAATAAGTGTTTAGGTTGATATTGGCCAGGAAGGCTTTTGTGCCCCCAAATGTACACACGCACATACACAAGTCATTGGGAAAGAATACATCAAAAAATTGGCAGGTGTTCAAGGGTGGCAGGGCCTCCCTGGTGGCTCAGCTGGTAAAGAATCTGCATGCTGTGCAGGAGACCCCAGTTCAATCGCTGGGTCGGGAAGATCCCCTGGAGAAGGGATAGGCTGCCCACTCCAGTGGTCCTGGGCTTCCCTGGTGGCTCAGCTGGTAAAGAATCCACCTGCAATGCAGGAGACCTGGGTTCAACCCCTGGGTCAGGAAGATCCCCTGACCCAGGGGATAGGCTGCCCACTCCAGTATTCTGGCCTGGAGAATTCCATGGACTGTATAGTATAGTCCATGAGGTGGCAAAGAGTTGGACACAACTGACTGACTTTCACTTCACTTTCAAGGGTGGCAAGATGACAGGTGTGTTAGTGAATACAGATTAAGCTGCTGTAATTCGAAGCTCAAACGCCAGCTCACACACGGTAGGGGTTTATGTCTGTCTCACATAACTGTCCAGAGGTAAGCGGGTGGTCTAGGCAGATAGGCAGCTGTGTTCTGGGAGGTTGTCTGGGGACTTGGGTTCCCTCTAGTATTACAGAGTGTTAGGTACACATCTACCCTCTGCAGCCGTGTGTCCCCACGTGTGTGTTCACCTCCATGCCTTGGTAACAGCTGGCAAGACAGGTGGAAAGAGAAAAGGTAAAAGTCAAGCAGTTTCCTTTTATGAAAGGAACACGTTTACCTTCTCTGCCGTTTGCTGATGACTTCATCGCAGAATCAGCCCTGGCTGCAGGTGAGGCTCAGCACTGTGTTCTTAGGCTGGTCAGCCACGAGCTCAAAGACTCTTGAGTTTTAGACTGTGTCTGTTCTGAAAAAGCAGAAAGAACAAATGGGTATAAAAGACAATGTTTCTCATTTTTACTTAGCTGCACTTTAAAAATTTGGGTTGCTTTCTGTTTTTAATTGATAAGGAATCCATATTCACTGTTAGAAAAATTAGAAAATACTAAATAAAGTTGAAGCAGTTCCCCCTCTCCCAAGATGTTAGCTCTTTGCCCATGATCCATCTAGTTTCATTTATCATTATTTCTTTGTTTGCATGGGTGTTAGCTGCAGCACGGGATCTAGTCCCTTCACAAAGATTGACCCCTAGCCCCTTGCATTGGGGGAGCAGCATCTCAGCCGCTGGGCCACTAGGAGGAGCCCCCCCTGGTTTTATTTTTTAATTGGAGGATGGTCGCTGTACAGTGCTGTTTGAGCTTTTGCTGTACCCCAAAGTGAATCAGCCGTGTGTGCATATACAGAGCCCCTCCTCCTCGGGCCGCCCTCCCTCCCAGCCTCGCCCCAGGCCATCACAGCACTGAGCTGAGCTCCTACGCTGCACAGCCCCTTCCCACTAGCTGTCTGTTGACAACTAAAACCCATGCATCTCGTCTGGGGGGAGCTCCAGAGTATTCTTGGGCGACTCTGCCTCGCTCCGTTCCTAAGCGCGGGAAGTAAGCCTCTTTCCTCTGTCGTCTTGTCCCCGCTGCCGCGTGCGCCTGTTTGAAGGCGACAAGCCCCACAAGTGCGACGTCTGCGGGAAGTGCTTCAGCCGGAAGGACAAGCTGAAGACCCACACGCGCTGCCACACAGGCGTGAAGCCCTACAAGTGCAAGGCCTGCGACTACGCGGCAGCCGACAGCAGCAGCCTCAACAAGCACCTGCGCATCCACTCGGACGAGCGGCCCTTCAAGTGCCAGCTGTGCCCCTACGCCAGCCGGAACTCCAGCCAGCTCACCGTGCACCTGCGCTCCCACACGGGTAAGCCTCCGCGCGGCTGGCACCCTGCTCCCCGCGCCCCGCCTGTCGCGCCCGGCACCGCGGGCATGGAGACCGGCCTCGGCGGGGGCTGCGCGCGTGGGCGCGTCCCACGCTGTGCCCTTTTGCTCTTCCTCTGCTCAGAAGCATCTTTCTCTGTATGACAGGGGAGAGCAGTAAAGTTACAACTTTATGCCTGTCTTTATGTAGCTCTGTAACTTAGTCACTAGTGTTTAACCACAAAGGTGCTCTAAATGAAATAGAGATAAAAATGCATGTTTAGTTAATGTCTGCATAGCATATGGTTAGACCTTTCAGTTTTTTTAAAGACTACTCATCAGTTCAGCATGGGACAGCTTGATGGAAAAGCTCAGCAGAGTAGGTGACTTAACAGATTATGTTCGTCTTCCTTTTGGCAGGTGTGTGTCTGTTAGCTCTGGCTTCACTGATGCTGTGTAACGATCACCACAAACTCTCAGTGCATATTATATTAGTATAAGCATGCATTGCTCATGTACCTCAGGTCAGCAGAGGGTTGGCTAGACATCCCACCCATCTTGGCTGGGCTTCATCCTGCGTGTGGGAAAGGCCAGGTGTCCACGGACCTTGGCTGGGCACCTGCTGGCTGTCCCCCTGCTTTGGCCGGCACAGTCTGGCTGTGTCCACACATCTCACGGCCTCCTGGGACCAGCGGGCTATTCCAAGATTGTCCTCCTCATGACGATGGCAGACAAAACAAGCGTGCCCCCATGGGTAAGCTCATTTCAAGCCTCTGCTCGCGTCCCATTGGCTAAAGTCAGTTACCCGACTGGACCCGGTATCAAGGGGTGGGGCTGAGCTCACCCACAGTGGAAGATCATCCAAGCTGACACAGCGAAGGCCATTTACGCACCACCCAGAGTTCACTCCACCGTCACCCACTTGTCTCAGACACACACCTGCATTCTTGCTCCCCCCAAGACCCCCCACAAGTCACATCTAATCACAGAATCAGGCTTAAGGACCAGGAACCGATGGTCTCCATCAGGTACAGATATGGCTTCTCTTGACCTAGAGCCTTTTGAATTTGAAATAAAAAGACAGGTTGTCTGTCCCCACACTCACAACATATAGCAGTGAAACACAGTCAGAATACTTACAGTACTTAAAATAATCCTGCCATTCCCAAGGGGAAGAACAGGAGGCACTTGGCAGTCACTGGTCCACAGATTTCTGAACTCTCTCTGGAAAGATGCTTCCAGGTCCCCCAACTCTCAGGTCAGGGAATGTTTTCTTGAATAAGCGTTGACCCAGCTGCCTGGTTTTTTACTTTGTCCACTGCAGCATCCTTTCCTCACCTTCCTTCACCACTTCTGAAAAGGAGTGGAAATGTCCTTTTGAGAAACTTTCTCAACCTGCTTCCTTCCAACAGAAACCTGGGATCTTTTTGGATTTTATTTTACTCTAGACTGGTGACATCTTTGCTAGTAGAGCTGCCTTAAAAACGCGGTGCATTTCCTGTGTATCTGTGCCCCAGAAGCCACACCCATACTCCCCTTGGAGACTTGCCTTTCTTCTAAACCTAATTATAGACATTTTTGGCATGTAACCTTCTGGAGGTTGAAGCCAGAGAGGCTTTTAGGAATCCTTGTCCAGCTGAGAGGACTTTATTCTTCTGGAGATTTTAACAAGGAATGTTATGCTTTCACTCGCCTTTCCTCATTTGTTCTTCCCTCTGAGATCAGCTCCCTGGATACTATCTTTGTCCCCAGGCTCTTGTCTTACTTTGAAAATCTTTTGCTGGTTGGAGATGAGAAGCTTCATCCAGCCCAGCACATCTTTGCCTTTCTATATTGTCTCTGCATTCCATTTTGAAATAGCCTGTTCTTTGAGTGTGTCTCTTTCTTGTGGGACCTTATCACATGCAACTTGTAAGACACTTTCACTGTTCTGCTTAGAACTGATCTCCTGGCTCAAGTCCAAACTTCAGTGGGTAAACATTCTATCTTCTGAATCACAACAGGCGACAGTTGCACCAAACGTTTGCCGTTAGATGCTGGCCATTGCCACTGTTCCCTGCCTCTGCCTGCCACCCAGTCCCAAAGTCAGCACCACATATTTTAGTTTTCTGTTAGGCAGCACTGTGTTTCTGGATGCCAGTGTGTGTATTAGTTACCTAATGTCACAACAATGCTGTGTAACAAAAGACCCCAGAAACCATCAGTGGATATAGCAGCGTGCCTTCTCTGCTCGTGTTGGGGGATCAGCTGGGTGTCACCTGGTCAACTCTGCTGGTTTCGCTGGGCTCACTTACAAACCTGAGAATCTGCCGGCTGTGGGCTGGGTATCCACTGGCCTTGGCTGTAGCAGTCCAGCTCTGCTCCGCCTCTGTCATCCTCCTTCTAGGATCAGCGGGCAAGGACAGGACTGACGTTCTCATGGCAATGGATGACAGAGGTACACGTGGGCAGACCCTAATTCACAGACCTTGATTCAAGACGTTACTTGTATCAAGTCTAGTCAACATACCATCCGCCAAACCCAGTGACATGATTGAGGCTATGCTGGGGGGTCATGGAAGGTCACCCTGCTCCTGCTGGGAGAGCCTGCATAATCACATCTCTGGGAGAGCCCATGGCTGCAGAGAGAGCCAGGAGTAGGGACCTCTGGGGACATTAAGACACTATAGAGTTAAGACGTGGGCATGACCAGTGTCCATTTGATTTTCTTCAAAAGTCTCTCCAGCCTAAGTTAGGGCACTGAAGGATGCATTTAGCAAAGTGGGTCAGAGTCAACTTAGGAGGGAAAACTTACCATTTATAGTAGCACATTTAAGTGGGTCTAGAAAAGGTATATTTTCTAAAAATTTAAATGTATGCCCTTTATTCACTGTCTCCATGGAACATTCATTTCCCTTGTATAAATCTGTGGCACTTGTAAATGTTTATAAATTGTAAAATTAATAGGAGTTTGTTTTTACCTTTTCATCTCTTTGGTCAACTACCTTGTCTTAGTAGCAACCTGAACTCAAGAAACCTCTGTCAGCTTAAATATATCAGTTGCTTATTCATTGAGCAACATTCATTGAGTTGCACCAGGTACCAGATACTGTGGGGATCAGGTAGTGGGTAGGAACGAACGTAGTCATTAACTCTGGAGAACTTCTGGTCCTATGCGACTGTTACTAACCTTTCTACCTCATTTAAGAAATTAATTTATGGCTAAAAGGAAAAGGACTTCCCTGGTAGCTCAGCTCGTAAAGAATCCGCCTGCAATTTAGGAGACTCCAATTCAATCCCTGGGTCAGAAAGATCCCCTGGAGAAGAGACAGGCTACCCACTCCCGTACTCTTGGGCATCCCTGGTGGCTCAGTTGGTAAAGAATCTGCCTGCAATGCAGGAGACCGGATTCTGTCCCTGGGTCAGGAAGATCCCCTGGAGGAGGGCATGGCTACCCACTCCTGTATTGCCTGGGGAATCCCATGGACAGAGGAGCCTGGCAGGCTACAGTCGACGGGGTGGAAAAGAATTGTACGTGACTGAGCGACTTTCACTTTCACTTTAAAAGGAAAAAGAAGAAAATATAAAAAAAATTTTAAAAAGTAAAAAGATGATGATGATGAAGAGATTTAAACCCTCTGCTTTCATGTCAGAAAGTGCTCTTAAGCTCTGCAACTCAGCTATGAGATTTGGTTACCTGGTTTTTCCAGGTTTGACCTTTGCTGGCTGCTTTAAAAAAAGAGCCACGCAGATGGTCACTAATTTGGGCAGTGATGTAACTGGAATACCTAGTAGAACATTCTGCAGCAGCAGTTCTTCCTCTGAATTCACAGACACCTCCACCAAGAGATCCATGAGTAGAATTTAGGAGGTCCATGAACTTGGATGAGGGAAAAACTTACATCTTCATTCTCACTGATCTTACTAGAATGTGGTGTGTCCTTCAGTTATGAAAATAGGCACCATCTGATTACAGTGTGTGTGACCTTGTCAACAGAAGTCACACATCTTTTTATAACAAGTATTTTTGATAGATCAATATATAGTTTACTTTCTCCTCTATTTAGGAATTCTTGTAGTCCCTAGACCCACGAGAGCTTGTCACTTAATGTGTTAATAAAGTACACACATTGCCAAGTCACAAGTTTCTTTCTTTCAGATTTTAATAACTTCCAGTACAATTAGTTTCTCTTGCATTCCTATTGATTTTTATTTTAGTTTACCTTGTGCATTTTTTTTTAACCTTGTGTATTTAAACATTGTCCTGAGAAAGGGTCCACAGATTTCACTGCCAAAGGGGGGCCCCGTGTCTTGAAAAAGGTTATGAGCAACATTCTAAGGCAGAAGTCAGCAAGCTTTTTCTTTTTTAATAGTTTTATCCATTTACTTATGGCCATGCTGAGTCATCATTGCTGTGCGTGGGCCTTCCCTCAGTGCAGTAAGTGGGGCCCACCCCACAGTTGGGGTGCACTGGCTCCCACTGCCGTGGCATCTCCCAACATGGACTGCGGGCTCTAGGGCGCAAGGGCTTGTGCATTTCAGCGTGAGGGCTGAGCAGGCGCGGCTCCCGGCTCCCGAGCCCAGGCTCAGCAGCCTAGTTGCTCCAAGGCACATGAGATGTCCCAGACCAGGGCCCGAACCAGCATCTCCCACCTTGGCAGGTGGGCTCTACCACTGAGCTACCAGGGAAGCCCAGCAAACTTTTTGCATAAAGAGCCAGATAGTTAATACTGTAGGCTTTGCGGACCATACAGTATCTGTCACAGTTACTCACCTCTGCTGTTGCGGCAGGAAAGCAATCATCAGTGACACATTATGAGATGGATAAGACTGTGTTACAATAAAACTTTGTTTACAGAAACAAACTGTAGGCTGGCTTTGGCCCATAGTCTGTATAGCTTACCATTCCTTGTTCGAGAGTTTTGTGTGAATGACCTTAGTGGCATTTTAGCCATGCAAAGCGTTGTTTGGTTTGGAGCGTCTTCATTTTCTCAAAGCTTGTTTGATCTGCTCCCTGCCATCGTTGATTGCATTTATCGACCATCTCACGATGATGTTATAGGTCTTGTACCAAAAAGCCAGGACACAGTCCCGCTCTTTTAAGTTTACGGTAAGAAAGCCTTGGTCATATGTACAGATGATCACCCAGCATCTAAAAATACCAGCTTTGGAGTCAACCTGGGTTGGAATCCAAGCTCTGCCACGTACCACCCAGTGACTGTGAGCAAGGGACGTAGTCCCTCTAGGCCTCAGTCTTCTCATTCATAAACAGCGCTGAGAATAATGTTGACAGTGGTACCCACCTCATAGGAATGTCGGGATCTTCAGATAAGACCATTCTTGTGGAATGCTCAGCAGGGCACCTGCCTTCCCAGAAGCCACTGAAGACTCTTAGCTGCTGTTTCTCTTGCTCAAACAGTATTGCAATGGGTGGGCCCACCGATTGGCTTCAATTACCAGACAATTGGGACTTGGCATTCACTGAGGAAATAAGTTTGGAATATCAGATGTTTGCAGTTTCGCTTTTCCTGTTCATCTTTCAGCGAACGTGAATCTTAAAAAAAAAAAAATCAAGCAGCTGGATTTTGTAACTCCAAGAGTAAAGAACGCAGCTGGCGATGTGGGATAAATAAGTTGCACGCAATAAACACATCTTTAATGATAAAAATCTACATGAAGTATAAGCGGGGCGTCTCAATCACTGTAAAAAGAATATTCTGATGAGTGAGCACGGAGCTGACTGATTGGAAAATGTGCCCTTGAATCTGTTGCAACACCTAACTCAATCAAAATCAACGGATTATGCAAAATGATACAACTGTGAACGGTTCCCTAGCAGAGAGAGCACGTTACCCGTAGGAAGAGCTAGCTTGATCGTTTTAAAGAATACACAGTTTATTCACAAATCTTATTTTATGGGGGACAGTTAGGCAGCTTGATTTTCAGTCTCCGTTCTCCTCCCGGGTATTTTGATGGTGGTGGTGGGAAAGTTCGGGGAAAGGAGAGAAGCCCCGGACCCCTCTTTTTTTTTTTCCTCCCAGGGGCTGCTAGGAGCTGCAGTTAGAAGGTGTCCACCCGCCCGCCTCGGTTTAAGCGGGTTTCTGTGTGTGCTTCGGGGGGATCCGCTGTGGTTGTTGCCTGCCTGTTCTTATCGAAACTCACCTTGTGTTGACAGGGGACGCCCCCTTCCAGTGCTGGCTCTGTAGCGCCAAGTTCAAAATCAGCTCGGACTTGAAAAGGCACATGCGCGTGCACTCGGGGGAGAAGCCTTTCAAGTGCGAGTTCTGCAGTGTCCGCTGCACCATGAAGGGCAACCTCAAGTCGCACATCCGCATCAAGCACAGCGGGGACAGCTTCAAGTGTCCGCACTGCGACTTCCTGGGGGACAGCAAGGCCTCTCTGCGCAAGCACAGCCGGCTGCACCAGGCCGAGCACCCCGAGAAGTGCGCCGAGTGCAGCTACTCGTGCTCCAGCGCGGCCGCCCTGCGCGTGCACAGCCGCGTGCACTGCCCCGACCGGCCCTTCAAGTGCGACTTCTGCAGCTTCGACGCCAAGCAGCCCAGCAGCCTGGCCAAGCACGTGAAGAAGTTCCACGGCGACGCGCCCAAGAGCGAGGCGGCGGAGAGGAGGCCCGCGGGCCGGCAGGGCGGCCGCCGGGCGGCCAGGCTCGACGCCAAGAAGGCCTTCCGCTGCGAGCGCTGCGATGCCGCCTTCATGCGCGAGGACTCGCTGCGCAGCCACCGGCGGCAGCACGGTGAGTACGGTGCCGGCAGGGGCGCCGACGCCGCGGGCCTGCAGCTGCGGGCGCCCGCCGGCAAGCCGCCCGCCGCGCCGCCGACCGGGGCGCCCCTGCCGCCCGCGCCAGCGGCCGCGTTCGGCGAGGGCAGGGTCAAGATCATCGTCGGCCACCCCGTGCCGCAAGCCGGCGCCATCGTCCAGGCGGCGGCGGCCGTGAACATCGTGCAGCCCGCGCTGGTGGCGCCGAGCCCCGAGGAGCTGCGGGGCAGCAGCCGGCTGCAGATCCTCCGCCAGGTCAACCTGATCGCGCCCTCTCCGCCCTCGGGCTGCCCCGGCGAGGCCGCCGCGCTGCCCCAGCCGGCCGTCCTGCTGACCACCCACGACCAGACGGAGGGGGCCGCTCTGCACCAGACCCTCATCCCCGCCGCCCCCGGCGGCCCCCAGGAAGGCCCTGGCAACCAGACTTTCATCACCAGCTCGGGCATCACGTGCACCGACCTTGAAGGCCTGAACGCCCTGATCCAGGAGGGGACCGCCGAAGTGACTGTGGTCAGCGACGGGGGCCAGAGCATCGCGGTGGCCGCCGCGGCGCCGCCCATATTCTCCACGTCCCAGCAGGAGCTCCCCAAGCAGACGTACTCCATCATCCAAGGAGGCGCCCACCCAGCCCTGCTCTGCCCGGCGGATTCCATCCCAGACTAGGGCTTATAAAACAAACGAAAGCGGGGAAAGGAGTGACACAAAAGAAAGAAGTCAGAAAGAGACTTCTGTAGGAGAATCACTGTCTCCTTACTGTTTTCAAGGGCTGTTGTGAAAAACGCCTCCCCCGCGTAATAAATTGCAATTTTATACTGCTCACTGTAATTTTTTTACGCTGTGATGATTTTGAGACCTCCGAATCACCTTGTTGTAACTGCTGTAGAGTCTTCAGTGCTACCAACATGATCCCACTTAGGTGCTGGAATGACATCAGTAGTGTGAATACATCTGTTTGCTTCCAACTTGATTTCCCAACTCTAATAAAGGGTTTTTCCATCTCACTAAACTTGTAGTAGATGGTACTTACCAGCCTGTTGTAAGCTTCCATTCTGAAATCTACCCCCGCCCCGTGTTTGGTGTAATAGTGTTTTAATACATGGATACAAATCTATTGGCATGAAGGACCACATTCTACAGAATGTGACCTGGATATTTGACTATAAACAGTTCAGTGCAGATGAGGGGGGAAAGGGGTGGTTTCCTAATAAGTTGATACATGATTCAAACATAACATGGTAATGATTCTTTATTGTCACTGTGTGATTTGGGTTATGGGGGGGGTGAGTTATATAATTAAAGAGAACTTGAAGAAGCAAAGGTTCTTAGTCCTCTCTCATAAATAGTATGTAAACGTCTTACCTTCTTCACAGTCAAATATGTGTGGTGCCTAAAGTGACCCAGCTATCATTTTTATTTTAAAACTTCAGAGTGAGAAACCTGACATTTCTATTTGGATGCTGATATAATGCAAGTTCCTATTAGCCTTTAGGACAGTTTGCTAGGATGCCGTTGTGTTCGATATTAATATGCATGCAGTCCCAGGGATCAGACAAGCGAGACTGGAAAAGCATCTATGTTTTTCCAAAGTGTGGCCTGTGCAGAGAGAAAAATTCAAATTTTACTGTTTTGAATTGAAATGCTGTGTGATCAGTAGGTGGCGCCAGAGAGTAGTCTCAAGTTTCCCGTGCGTCGAGGACCTGAGGCTTCCCTGCTGGCTCAGATGGTAAAGAATCCACCTGCAATGCAGGACAGCCAGGTTCGATCCCTGGATTGGGAAGATCTCCTGGAGAAGATCTTCCACGCCAGTATTCTTGCCTGAAGAATATAGACAAAGGAGCCTCGAGGGCTGCATATCTGATGGGATCCCCAAGAGTGGGACCCAACTGAGCAAATAACACTTTCACTTTCAAAGACCTGAATTAGGGCCTTCCTCTGATTTCCAGCTTCTAGCATTATTTTCAACTCAGGATGGGCTCGGAATAAACCCTAAATGAATGAAACATGCTGTCACAGAGCATCAGCAAAGATTGGCCAGGGGAGGTTGCACTTGTGCGAGAAGCATATTTAAAATGAGAGAACACTTTAATTTCCCTAACACACGAGCTTATTAAAATTCTTGTGCATATCAACTCACTTTTACATAAAGATATTATCCCTCCTTTTATTGTAATAGCAAACTGAGAAACTATGCAAAATGGAGATGCTGGAAACCTTGAGGGTTGCCTGTTAGAAACAGAAAGCCAGCTTTCCATAAGACATACAGAGTTCGAGCTGGGTTTTGTCCTCTTTCTTTCTATTTTTGATCCCTTCTATTTGAACACAGTTTTGATAATTCACACATCTTCTTTGCCAGAATTTATTTTCATATCAACAGTTGTAATAATGCATCATTAACTGTGGTTTGGCAAGAAATCAAAAAAATGTAGACACGATAGAAAATATGGGAACCATGTTACAACTCCTCCTCCGACATACAGATGGGCTATGTCCTGATAAAGCCCTCATTAAGTTGAAAAAAATCATTAAGTCAGAAATGCACTTAATGCAGCTAATCTACCAAACATAGCTTAGCTTCACACACCTCAAACACGCTCAGAACATTTACATTAGCCGACAGCTGGGCTAATACAAAGCCCAACAAAGCCTATTTTGTGACAGGATACGGACCATCTCACGTAATGTATTGACTGCAGAGAGTGACGGTCGTGGACTGTAGGGGTTCAGGATGGCTGTAGGTGTGTCACGTGTCCATCATTGGGATCCCGCGGCTGAGTCACTGCTACCGCCCAGCCTCGGGAGAGATGATCAGACTGCATTAGGGCTAGCCAGGAAAAGATCGAAATTCAAAGTATGGTTCCACTGAATGCATATTGCTTTTATACCATCGAAAAGTTAAAAAATTGAAAGTGAGCCATCGTATAAATTGGGGACCATCTGCATACATATTAAGAAAAATTCAAAACTGATAGTTTTACTACCCAGACGTAAAAACTGCGACCGCTTTAATGTTCTTTCTTCTAATCTTCATTTTCTGTCCTTCTGTATGTTTTCTACTTCAGTTACAGAGCTGGGGTTGAATTGAGCATACGGTTTTCTTTATGTACTGTATTTGTCCTTATAGCATTGTATCTCCACAGAGCTGCAGCTCTCCATTTATACATATAAGGCACACACACATACATGCATATTTGGACTTTTTTAACAAACTACAACAGGAAAACTTGTTCTTCATGACAAACTCTATGTAGAGCTGTACAAAAACCAAGACAGTAATCTCCAGCCTATTCTTACCCCACGCAAGGTAAGTAAGGTCTCTGTATTCATACCAACTCAGAAGATAACCTAGAGAAGGGTTTTCCTTATGTTTATAGTATTGCACTATATGCATTTCTCTCTGATGTGAAAAATGAAAGTGTTAGTCATTCAGTCGTGTCCGACTCTGCGAGCCCATGGACTGTAGCCCACCAGGCTCGTCTGTCCATGGAATTCTCCAGGCAAGAATACTGGAGTGGGTAGCCATTCTCTTCTCCAGGGGATCTTCCCAACCCAGGGATCAAACCCAGATCTCCAGATTCTTTACTGTCTGAGCCACCAGTAAAGGTTTTTCCTTATTTTTATAGTGTCTTACTGTGTACATTTCTTTTATTGTTATCATTGCTCTTGTTGTTCCACTTGTTAACAGTACTGGGAGTCATACAGCAACACCTCACTTCATTTAAGCAAAAGGTAGAGTGTGAATTACCATGCTATAAACACCCACCTCCCTGTTCGTGGATATTCTGGCTGCTCGGGGGTTTGTCTGCCTGTTACCCACTGCCACAGTAAATGTCTTACAGAATTCCTTGTATTCATTTGTGGTTTATTTTCTTTCTGTAGGTTAGATTTCGCAAAGTGAGTTTCAGTGAGTTTCTGTAGTTTGCACTTGCGTAGATTCAGATGACCTTTTCAAACTGATGGTCTCACTGGGGTATGAGCCCCAGCTATCACCAGTCTCGGCTGTTGCCTATCTTTTGAGGTTTGGTCAGTTTGATGTGTGAAAACGGTAATCAGGACTCTACAATCCCTGAGCTTGTGCTTTGACCTGCATCTCCCTGATGCCTCTGCATAGACTTCTGATTATTTGCACTTTTCTTAGCTACAAACTTTAAACTCGCACTCTCTCATTTTTCTCCTTGGGTTGTTGGGCATCTGGGACATGAACCCCATGTCTGTCACATGGATACCCTTTTTCATTGTACATTCTTAAGAAAGTTTCCAATTTTTTTCTGTAATAATGGTCTATTTGGATTTTATATGTCAACCTGATATGTTTTGGTAATACAGACTTTGCAAAAGAAAAAACATTCATTTTACTCTGAATTTTCAAATCTGTAGTATGTAATTGCACTTAGTCTCTTAAAATTATTTAGAATCTTTGGTATTTTTTTGGTCTAAAAGCTTTCTGATTACCTTTTTTGTTTGCTTGTTTGTTTGTGGGGTTTTGTGAAAGGTTTTGGGGGTTTTTTGGTTTGGGGTTTTTTTTGACTTTTGGTTTGGTTTTGTTGTCGTTGGGTTTGGGGTGGGATTTTTTTTTATTGGTATTTCCAGTTTTTTCCTTAGGCCGTCTGCCAAGAGTTTATTTTGTTGTTTATGTAAAAGTAAAGCTTTTGCTTTTATTTACTCTCTCTCTACTTCTCCATTTTATTCACTTAAGCATTTATCTTTATTTCAGTACTGTATTTATTCTTTCCCCAGTTTTTCTTTCAGCTTATTTTATTAATTTCCTATATTAAGTTCACTTATTTTCAGCCTTTAATAGTAAAATCATTTAAACCTATGTATTTTCCAGTATGACTTAAAGGTTGTTTTTTTTTTTTTTTTTCAAAAAAAGATCATGTTTTCAAAGTTTCAAAATCATGACTGTCATACAAATGTAAAGTGAGCATGCATTAGCAATTTTGCTTCATCCATTCATTAATGAAAGGATCAGTAAGATGTTACAGCAGGTTCCAAGGAGGATTCAGTGAGTGAATACTTAACCAGGCAATCAGGAATACTGAAGTGAGGTCACAGACAGAAGTAAAATTGGTCAGCGTCCACAGGGCAACCATCAGTCGCATTCCACCCACAACATCTTTGCATTCTGCATGTTTTTTGCATTGTTGTATGTTTCGGTAACTCACAAAGTTGTAAAATATCTCAAAAACACTGACAGACATCGACAGGCATTCTACCCCTGCAGAATTAGGGAACCTCGGGCTGGGAGCTCACAGACCAGCCAGTAATCTTTTTTGCCTGTTTCCAAATCTTTCAGAAATTTTCTTGACATCCATATCCCTATAGATTTTTATATGAAGTGTCTTTTCAAAAATTACTCCAGTTTTAGGGTAGGGTTGGTTGGTTGGTTTGGTGAGTTGGGGGGATAAAATCCAAGAGGTTTATTTCTTATTTTTTTAATTAAGTACAATTTGTGAAACTACATTTTGGTTTTTGATAGTAATGTTTTGATCTGAGAATATGACCTGTAAAATATGTGCTTTTGGTAATTTATTAGTTTTCTTTATGGCCATGCCCGTGACCACCTTTTGTAAGTGTGTGATGGAGATCTACGGATTAAGCATGTAGATTTTGTTATTTGGATTTTCTGAATCCCTCTTAGTTTTTGTCCATTTGGTAAACTTTGAAATAAGTCTTTTTAAACCTTTCACTGTCCTTGGGTTTTTCTATCCAGCTTTTCTTGTATTACTGTGTTTCATTTTATCATATTTTGCCACATGTTGCTTGAAGCATACAATTTTGTGGCTGTTAGGTATTCTTTGTCAATTTTACAATTTATCCTTTATGGCCAGTCTTTCCATTTAAAAGCTTTTGGCCTTAAATTATGCTTTATTTTGTGACAGTATTCTAAGACTTGTTTTACATTTCATTATGTTTGCCCAATTCATCTCTGCCCGCTCTGTGGTTGAATACCTTTCTTTAATAGCATCTCTTTGTTTTGGGTTGGAGAATTCAAACTGTTTGCATCTCTTGTAGTAACATGTACTTGGTATTATTCATTTCTGTCTTATTTAATATTTACTACTTATTAAACTTTGTGATTTTCTTCTTTTCCCTTTCTAGCTTTTCATTTTGTTCTCAATGGTTCTTAGATATGTCTTCATCCTGCTAATAGTTACTTTCTAAACTTCAGTGATTATTCTTAAATTGTTTCCTCTACTGTTATGTCAAATATAAATATTAACCAGGCGCCAACCTTTCATTAACAATCTATGTCCTCCCAAGAGGAGGCTGTCGGACCACATCTCTTTCTACAACCCTCTCCCCAAATCCTGGGTTTTGCTGAGATAGCTTCTAGATCGTTTACTTCCAGGCTTTTGTTTTTATATGTTATATAACATATATGTTATAATTCCCAAATTACCATCTTCCACTGAGATATAATCAAAGTTACAGCATCCATTATTCACCATAGTGTCTTAAACTCTTTTTCATATATTTCATATCTTTACTCTGATTTTTATCCTTATTCCATTAATCTCTTGAGTTTATTCCTCAGAAAGGTCACATAGGTTGGTATTTCTTTTGTCCTGACAGAAGAATAATACCTTGGACAGAGAGTTCTTTTAAATCATCTTTAAAATCTGTTCTCATGGAAATGAAAAGTTTGATACTGATCCGATCCAGTGACCAGCAAAACTGAGACACAATGGCAGTGTTGCCAGGGGGGAAAAGTTGGGAAGTCTCTCATCTCAGCCAATCAGATTGAAAGAACCAGTCTCTGAAACTAATCATTTCATCCTACGACTCAGCAACAAAATTATGGTTCTATAAATTGAAACACATTTTCTTATTCCCTTTGACCATAGGGCTCCAAGGTTTAAACATTTCTTTACATCCAGTTATCATTAAAAACAACTTTTTGTTGTTGTTATGTTGTAAACATGTTTTGATAATTAAAATTTTAAAAATTTACTAATAGCTAGGCCTAATTTTTAATCAGCTTATATATCTGTGATGAACATTACTTAAAAGTTTTATCAGCTGCTAAAATGAGGGACAGATCAGTTGCAGTTCTATTCTCAGCTTCCTTTTTTATTGATGTAAACCCTGAGAAGTCTCAGTCCCATAAGTAAGGATGTGGACATAGAAAGTGTATTGCTTCAGCAGTGCTTCTCAATTATTTAAATTCCTTCTGAGTTAAATGCCAGAAAATCATATGACGATCAATCATCACTAATCAGGTCACTTTTGTTAAAAGCAAAGAACTGAAACCACCAGAGACCTCCTTCCCATGTGGAGCACCCACTCTCTCAAGCTTGGCTCCATAACCACCTTCCGGGTGTTTTCTTAGATGATCAGTTGTGGGGGGAAGTACATGCAAGGGTGGAGGATCTGGGAATTGGTTTCCTCGATCACACCCGTACACCTCTTGAGAAATCCTCCATCTTCGCCAAACGCAGGAACCCCAGTGAAAGACCCTTGCTACGGGGCAGGGCTGGCAGGCTTCCGTACACCAGAGACAATAGTGAAGGAGAGGGTGCAGTTGCGTTCCAGGACAACTTTATTTGTGGACACTGACATCTGAATTACATACAGTTTTCAAGTGTCACAAACTATTATTTTTCTTTTGCTTTTTTCCAACCATTTTTTTAAAAAACGTGAAAACCGTTCTTGGCTCACAGAGCACACAGAAACAGGCGTGTTGGGCCGTAGTTTGCCAACCCTTGCCCTGGTACATCGGCATGTCGTAGGTACGTAACAGATTCATATTAAATGAAGAGAAGTAATGACTTTCAGTGATAAAAGCCAGCACTTGTTGACTCAGGATACCCATGCACACACGCACGCTAAGTCGCTCAGTCGATTCCGACCCTTCGCCACCCCATGAAGGCACTGTAGCCCGCACAGTGCCCAGTGCTGTGCGTAGTTACCTCATCCTCCTAACAGCCCACGAGGGAGGCACAGGTGTTAACCACGTTGTGCAGAAAAAGATGCTTCCCAACTTGCCTGGTGTAAGAATTACCTGGAAAACTTGTTCAAGAGGCCCACGGCCACCGCCCAGCTTTGGAAATAACCAATCCAGGGCACCTCTGAGGGGGGCCTGAGAATCTGTGTCTTAGAAATAGCACCTCTGACTATTTCTCTGATTCAGACAACATGGGAAATACTAAAGAATCAAAGGCTCAGAAAAAGTAAGAAACCCACGCCAGGTCACACAGCAAACCCCCTTGTAACGGTGCAGCCAACAGCCCACACTCACCACCTGCCCTCATTCCCATCTGCGTGGTTCTGTGGTCACTCCCCTCATCCAGTCTGGTGAATCTGGGACTCCTCTCCACTCCTACCCACCCCTGGACCTCCCTGGAATATTCAGTGGGCCTGGGAAGCCACTGCTGGTGTGCCTGCCACACCCACCCCCAGATGGGAGTGACAGATGTGTTTTGTTGCATGTTGGTTTACAGCTATAATTTGGGAAATTCAGAGGTAGAATCTTTGCTCTGAGCTTCTCACACACACCAGAATATTTCAGTTTTGTGTTTCATATTATTCTGTGTTTGATCTAAGAGATTAAAACATAAGCCTGTTAGCATTCTTCCACAAGGAAAAGGCCAAAAAAATAAATAAGTAAATGGTGCTCCTTGGGGAATGGTGGCTCCTGGGAAAGTTGTTTATTTCCAGAGAAGCAATACCACATTTATATCATGTATGTAAAGAGACCGTGTAGTCCATCATGCAGTCTGGGACAGAGGGGGAGGCGGCCCTCTGATCGTTGGGACTGGAGAGCACGTGTGAGCAGCTCCCAGTACGCCCTTAGCACCCATTCCAAGGGAAGGCCAAGCCCAGAAGCTGCAAAATAATGCCTAACGCTTTGCCCTAGCAACGGAAGGCAGCAACACAACATAAGGCAAAGGTCAGGGTTTCATATCCCATGGGTCAGTTTTCCAAGAAAAATAACAAGCCACATGCCACAGAGCTGATGGGGTGTGAGTTTTGACCTGAAGCTTTAGAGATAAACACATTATTACTATAAATGTATCATCTTTACCTGTCTATTCTTCGCTGTGTGATTGTATTCTTCTTTTCAATGTTAGTAGGCATAGTGGATTAGATTTCTATTTCCAAGCTGGCACTCCCTCCCTGGTACTGAGTCATCCTTACCCACCCTTGCCCATCAGTCTCATGGTGGGTAGAGTGGCTTCCTGGCCCTGCTGACTTTGGGCAAAGCTTTGTGCTTTGCTTTGGCCAATGAAGCCGATGGGAAGAGGGGCTTTAACTGGGCCTGTATAATGCGGCTCACCCTCCTGCTCTCACGTGACCCGTCCTGAGAGGAACAGGCCCTGCAAAGATAAAGACCCAAGGAAAAATGAGCCGACACTTGGAGCTGACCTGAACCCAGCCTGACAGGCCACGGTGACTCCCAGATCCATGAAAAAGAGCGTAAATATTTGCTGTCAAAAGCCATGGAGGTTTTGAGGTTGTCACACAGCAAAAGCTAACACAGGAGACTATTAGTGAACATCCTCGATTTACGACTGTCTACTGAATTGCCGTATCCCATGTTCGGCATTTACCTGAATAAGTAAAACCACGTTTTCCCTACAATACCACACAAGTATGATGAAAAAGGTATTCGTCCTTGTAAGCTTCGAATGCAAATCCAGCAGGCCTCTTCTTCACATCTACTCTTACTTCCTTTTCCTTCCTTTTTTTTAAAAAAATTTTTGGTCAGTTCCCTTTTTCCAGAAAGGGAAAGAAAACTGCCCAGAGGCCTACCCAAGACCTGTTAGTCTCCCTGTGGGCATCTTTGGTTAGAGGTACCATTTTCCCTGCTGGCTGTGAGACTCAGTGCATTCCAGAAGATACATGAGCGGAACAAAGCTCTGGAGGCCCTTCAGCTTTTAAGAGAGTTTACATGTTTTCTTAAAGAGGATTCCATTCATTTCTACCTGACTCTAAGTTACTGTGTGTCTCCAGAAAGATCAGCTGGAGTTCAGGCTAATTTCAAACATTTGTGTGTTGAAGGATCCATGAGAACTTGAATTTTTTTCAGTATTAAAAGCTCTTGCAACTTGGTAAGTTGGCAGTCATCTTTACAAAGCTTCTTTCCACCTAATCCAGTGTAGACAGCATGCGTGCGTGCTAAGTCACTTCAGTCGTGTCCGACTCTGCGACCCTGTGGACTGTAGCCTGCCAGGCCCCTCTGTCCATGGATTCTCCAGGCGAGAACACTGGAGTGGGTTGCCATTTCCTCCTCCAGGAGATCTTCCCAACCCAGGGATCAAGCCCAGGTCTCCTGCATCGCAGGTGGATTCTTTACCATCTGAGCCACCAGGGTGTCTAGGGGTAAAAAAGGGGGGGGGGGCTTCTATGAAGCAGTTTGTTAGAGCTGGGTCTGTGAAGAACACGTGGATATCATTCAAAGCCCTCGCAAGCCTGGGTTGCACAGCAGGCCCATGGAGAAGTGGAACATGGATGGCAGTGGTTAAGAAGGAAGGCTCTGGAGTCAGATAAATGTGGGTTAGAATCCCAGCTCTGTATTCTCCCAGAGAATGGAAGTGACCCAGACAAGTGGCCTGAGCTCCCTGAACCTCAGTTTCGTCTTCTCAGTTATAATGTGAGATAATAACCATGCCGGCCTTATAATATTGTAAAGAAGAATTAAATAAAATAATACATGTTAAATAGAATAATGCATGTTAAGACACAGAAAATTAGCAAAGGGGAGAAGAAAGGGAGAGGGGAAAAATTAGAAGTGTGGGATTAACAGATACACATACTGTATGTAAAACAAATAAGCAACAAGGATGAGCAGTATAGCCATATCCATTATCTTATAATAACCTATAATGGAATACAATCTACAAAAATACTGAATCACTCTACTGTATACCTGACACTCACATAATATTGTAAAGCAACCACACTTCAATTCAAAAAGAAAAAAAGAATAATATACATTAGGTACCTAACACGCGTGAAAGGCACTCAGTCATGTCCGACTCTTTGCAGCCCCGTGGACTATACAGTCCATGGGATTCTCCAGGACAGAATACTGTGAGGGGCAGCCTTTCCCTGCTCCAGGGGATCTTCCCAACCCAGGGATCGAACCCACGTCTCTTACGTCTCCTGCACGGGCAGGCGGGTTCTTTACCACTCAGGCCAGCTGGGAGGGCCAGTGCAAACCGGAGGAGGTGTTAAAGCTCACCCACAAGAGCAGCATTTCAGCAGAGGGTTAAACAGTGCGTGATGGCAGCAGCGGCAGTTTCTGGGAGCAGCGGGGCCCAGCTTAGGCATATCCAGCCTCAGCACCACAGACGCCCCTGCAGCACCCCGAATGGATGTGCCTTGTTCGGTACCTTGTTCTGGCCTGGCTCTCTGTCTCCCTGTCGCCCAAGCTGTGCTCTCACCTCCCTTCCATGCCCCAGTCAAGTCCTGATCTGGGGCAGTTGGCCAGAAGTTTCTGTTGCTTGTAATCAATGAACTCTTATTGATGCAGTCCCAAAGAGAGAAGCTCTGATGGGATCTATTGTCACTGGTCTTTACTGAGGACTCCGGTTAGGCAGAATTGGGGGCCGTATCAACCTAGACGTCATTGCTTAGACTCAGCCCTTGCACTTAGCTGAAAGCCAGCTCAGATGTTTTCAAGTCTAATAGCGCAAACCTTGTTTCCTTTTCACAAAAAGATGCCCTTGCCACCACCAGGGTAGTCCTTCCTTCTGAGAGCTGAACGGGTACCAGTGTGTGAGGGCTGGCCTTCATGCGGGGAGGGCATGCGCCCCATGCCTGGCCAGTCATAGCGCCCTGGGACCCTGCTCACAGTTATCAGTCCAAAAGCAAAGGTTAGTGAGTTCATCCTACAAGGCGACAGAAGGAGGTGGTGCTTTCAACAGAGGTAATCGACAGTAAATATTCTCATCTCTGCTGCAGCTCCCCGGCGCTGTAGTCCTAGCACAGAAGCAGCCATGTGAAGTGAAGTGGAAGTCGCTCAGTCGTGTCCGACTCTCTGTGACCCCACGGGCTGCTGCCCGCCGGGCTCCTCTGTCCATGGGACTCTCCAGGCAAGAACACGGGAGTGGGTTGCCATGCTCTTCTCCAGGGATCTTCCCGAACCAGGGATCGAGCCCAGGTCTCCCACTTTGCAGGCAGACTCTACCCTTTGAGCTACTCAGCAATCAGCCATAGATAATATGTAAATGAATGTCCCAGTAAAACCTGATTCACAGAAACACACACACGGGCCAGCTTTGGTCCATAGACATCGCTTGCCAACCCCTGGCCTACAGGGTGGGTCTGGGACCCGAGACAAGCCGATCGGGCACTTCGTAGATGTTCAATAAAATCGATAGATGGTAGAATAATTTGTATTTTAGACTATTTTATAATTTTTAAGATCCTTTATTTAAAGTATTTATTGCATTTTAAAATTATTATAATGTAAAGGTAGTAGGTAGATGGCTGTCGATAATAAAAATAATAATAACTAATATACTTGACTCTTCACTGTCAACCCCTTTACATATATTTCCCTTTTAATACTAAGAAAAACCATTCAAGTTAGGTAGAATTATCATCCTCACTTTCCAGATGAGGAACCCGAGGCTTGAGGAGGTTAAGAGACTTGTTCAAAATCGCACAGCTCTGAAGAGCTGGGCTTGGGTGAGATAACACATGGAAGCTGTGTTCACAAACGCTCACAGAGCGAGCCTCTGCGATCACTCTTCACTGACGTCGTCGCAGCCATCACTGAACTGCTGCTGATGCTTCTCAGGGGGCCTTCCCAAACCAGGCCTCGGACCTGCTCTGGAAATGTCCAAGTTTAATAGGGAGAGAGGGGAAGAAGAGACAGGGGCTGGTTTCACTATACCCTGTTGCCATCAAAGCCTTCGCATCTCCTCCCTACCCACCTCCTGTCTCCAGTGTTCCACCTGCCTCCAGCCTGACTGAGGTTTCTCCAAAGTGCCATGGCTTTGCACAGTCTATTTCCTCTTTGCCTCATTTCTCTGTCTGCCCAAGACCTACTCTTCCTGCACTTCTGGGGTTATGAGTCTGCCTCTTGCATGCAGCTTTGCCTGATCACTGTGTGACTCTTTATCCTACTGTATGGAACTGTTTACTTATTTTTTCTCTCAACTACTCAGTTACTTCCTTAAAGGCTTACTGTGGCATTCCTAGAGGTTGATACAGCACCTCACGCTTGGATGGAACCCAGTTAATTTTTGTTAAACAAATGAATGGTTCTGGAACAAGCCCTAGTAGAATATGTCAGACTCGGGGAGACTGTGCCATAACATCAGTGCAGTGCAGCTCAGTCACTCAGTCGTGTCTGACTCTTTGTGAACCCATGGACTGCAGCCCGCCAGGCCTACCTGTCCATCATCAACTCCTGGAGTTTACTTGAACTCTTGGCAATTGAGTCGGTGATGCCATCCAACCATCTCATCCTCTGTCGCCCCCTTCTCCTCCTGCCCTCAATCCTTCCCAGCATCAGGGTCTTTTCCAATGAGTCAGTTCTTAGCATCAGGTGGCCAAACTGTTGGAGTTTCAGCTTCAGCATGAGTCCTTCCAATGAACACTCAGGAATGATTTCCTTTAGGATGGACTAGCTGGATCTCCTTGCAGTCCAAGGGACTCTCAAGAGTCTTCTCCAACACCACAGTTCAAAAGCATCAATTCTTTGGCGCTCAGCTTTCTTTATAGTTCAACTCTCACATCCATACATGACCACTATAACTTTGACTAGATGGACCTTTGTTGGCAAAGTAATGTGTCTGCTTTTTAATATGTTGTCTAGGTTGGTCATAGCTTTTCTTCCAAGGAGCAAGCGTCTTTTAATTTCATGGCTGCAGTCACCATCTGCAGTGATTTAGGACCCCCCCAAAATAAAGTCTGTCACTGTTTCCACTGTTTCCCAATCTATTTTCTGTGAAGTGATGGGACCAGATGCCACGATCTTAGTTTTCTGAATGTTGAGTTTTAAGCCAACTTTTTCACTCTCCTCTTTCACTTTCATCAAGAGGCACTTTAAGTTATTCTTCACTTTCTGCCATAAGGGTGGGGTCATCTGTGTATCTGAGATTATTGATATTTCTCCTGGCAATCTTGATTCCAGCTTGTGCTTCTTCCAGCATTTCTCATGATGTACTCTGCATAGAAGTTAAATAAGCAGGGTGACAATATACAGCCTTGACGTACTCCTTTCTCTATTTGGAACCAGTCTGTTGTTCCAAGTCCAGTTCTAACTGTTGCTTCTTGACCTGCATACAGATTTCTCAGGAGGCAGGTCAGGTGGTCTGGTATTCCCATCTCTTTCAGAATTTTCCACAGTTTGTTGTGATCCACACAGTCAGAGGCTTTGGCATAGTCAATAAAGCAGAAGTAGATGTTTTTCTAGCACTCTCTTGCTTTCTTGATGATCCAGCAGATGTTGGCGATTTGATCTCTGGATCCTCTGCCTTTTCTAAATCCAACTTGGACATCTGGAAGTTCACGGTTCATGTACTGTTGAAGCCTGGCTCAGAATTTTGAGCATCGCTTCGCCAGCGTGTGAGGTGAGTGCAGTTGTGACATAATGTATGGAACACTAACAGGATGTGAAAATGACAGTTGGGCTGGGTGATTTCGTGTCACCAAGAAGGAACTGGAAACGCATTTTTCTCAGGAGTAGGTAAGATAACTGAGCAGTCCAGGCCTGCCACACCCAGCCCCACATCTAGAAGTTTAGAATGCTTATTCTGGGAAAACATTCCTTCACCTGTGGCAGCCAGCCGGTGGATTGGAGGCTGTTTCCACTGTAAAGGTCCTGATCCACATTGTCGCATACACAGCATCCTCCTCCAGTATTTCACTGTTGTCATTTCAAATTCTGATCCATGCAGGGGAGGGGCTGGAGTGATAGAGGAGAAGGGAAAGGGGAGGAAGAACTGAGGATCTGTATCATGGTTATGTCCATTTTCAGCCAAGACTATGTCCTAGTGACTGCAGGCTGCCCAGGCAGCACTGGAGGCAAAGAACCTACCTGCTGGTGCTGGAGACGCCAGAGAGGTGGGTTCCATCCCTGGGTTGGGAAGATCCCCTGGAGGAGGAAATGGCAACCCACTCCAGCGTTCTTGCCTGGAGAATCCCTTGGACAGAGGAGGCTGGCAGCCTACGGTCCGTAGTGCCGCAAAGAGTTGGGAGTCAGACACGACTGAAGCAAGTTAGCACTAGTGACTATTTAACTAGCTTCTTTATTTTTTTTTTTTGTTTTAATTTAAAAAGTTATATATTCTGACAAAGTGAAGTTGCTCAGTCATGTCTGGACTATTTGCGACCCCATGGACTATATACAGTCCATGGAATTCTCCAAGCCAGAATACTGGAGTGGGTAGCCTTTCCCTTCTCCAGGGGATCTTCCCAACCGAGGGATCAAACCCAGGTCTCCCGCATTGCAGGATTCTTTACTGTCTGAGCCACCAGGGAAGCCCAGTGGGTCAGCCGTGTCCGCTGTGTATCCCATATGTGCTGGTAGGGATATAAATTAATGTGGCCACATAGAAGTAGAGTTTGGCATTTTTTTTTTTTTTTTTTTTTTTTTGAGTTTGGCATTTCATCTCTCAAACTTACCACGAATGGGACTCACCAGGGTATCCTGTTATTAGTAAAATGCAGATTCTGGGCAAAGCGAAACTTGTACATATGAATCAGGAAATTTGTGCAAGAATGTTCGTAGCTACATTGCTTGTGATTACAAATTGGAGACCACCCCTTGGCAGTGAAGGTGTAGATGAAGTGTGAATATATTCACGGGCTGACAGTGAATGAACCACAGCTGCCTGCAGGGACGCGTTGAATCCCACAGGCTCAAAGGAACAAGTGAAGGAAAGTTAAGTCATGCCATTCCACGAGTGGCAACACTAAGCAACATATTTAGGTGATGAAACCATTTTTAAATAATGCACAGAATTAGAGATTGTGGAAGCAGGTGGCTGAACGAAGGAGAAGCTGACATGGAACGCGTGAGGGGCTTCTTTAGTGCTAAAAAGCTTCCCTATCTTCATATGTTGATGGTTATTCAGGTGTTATTCCTTGAATTACACGTTTACATTTTGTACATTCTTGTATGTGTGCCAAATTTTAAATTTCCTAACTTAAAAGAGCGTGAAAAGGCATACAGCCAAGATGTCTGTCACCGAGACAACTGCGTCACAAATACTGCTGTCGTGTCCCCAGGGATAACTCGTTACCAGCAACCCGGTCTCCTCTGCATTCACAAGTTTACGTGAGAATGTGCATACATGTAAATGTGTTAAAGTTTATCATGATACTATTGCATGTATGTGTGCGTCTTGAAGAATATTCCATCCATGCACAGGGAAATTATTTTTATGGTCATGAGTTTATTTCATTGTATGATATAACCATAATTTAGTAGTTCTAATTATTAACTTTTAACCATAAAGTAGTATGTGAACCTGCTCTCTATTTAAAAAGAAAATATTACTGAGTATAGTGTTCTCTTAGGCAAGTCTGTGGATATTTTAGGCTCTCCAGTCCTTCCCCTCCCAAACCCCTCCCTGCCCACATCTTCCTTAACTCATAGCTAGTATGCGTGCGCGCTGAGTCCCTCAGTCGTGTCTGACTCTTTGCAAACCCATGGACTGTAGCCCGTCAGGCTCCTCTGTCCATGGATTTCCCAGGCAAGAATACTGGAGTGGGTCGCCATTTCCTCCTCCAGGGGATCTTCCCGACCCAGGGATCGAACCTGCGTCTCCTGCACTGGCAGGCGGGTTCTTTCCCGCTGAGCCACCTATGGGACCCCCATACCCAGTGTGCATTCTGCCAAAACGTTTCTCCCCGGACATTCATTTTTTACTGGAAACATGTAGAATTGAATATGTGTTCACATCTACGTGAGCTTCCCTGGTGGCTCAGCTGGTAAAGAATCTGCCTGCAATGTGGGAGACTTGGGTTCGATCCCTGGGTTGGGAAGGTCCCCTGGAGAAGGGCGAGGCTGCTCTCTCCAGTATTCTGGAGGGTTCCACGGACTGCGCACTTTGTAGAACTTGTCTCCCTCTCCGGTGCAGTCTAGAGCTCTAGCCACGCCCATGGCCGTAAATCCGCCCGAGCACTCTTATTTGCTGCCTGATGTGGCTCAGCCACAGTTGAATCTGACCCTCCCTCTATGGTGGGGCGTATGGGTTGTTTCTCAAGGGTTTTGCTATGACAGTGGTATTGCAACAAACATCCCTGGACCTGCCCCTTGGCACACGTGCAGCCGTTTCTCTGAAGAATCAATGGAAAGCAGAACAGACAGACCATTGGCAGGGCGAATCTAAAGGCTCATTTGCCGAATCGCCCTCCCAAGAGACTATGAATATTCACACTCCCACTAGCAATGCATCAGAGGACTAATCTTGCTCTCTTACTAAAAGAAGATGTTACCAGCATTCTCAATTTTTATTGAGCTGATGGTGAAAAAAACAAGGACTTTATGGTTAATATTCATTCCAATAATTGGGCTTCCCTGGTGGCTTAGTCAGTAAAGAATCAGCCTGCAGTGCAGGAGACCCAGGTTTGATCTGGGTCTCAGGAAGATTCCCCTGGAGAAGGAAGCGCCAACCTGGTCCAGTATTCTTGCCTGGAAATCCCATGGACAGAGAAGCATGGCAAGTTACAGTTCACAGTCGGACGCAACTTAGCAACCAAACCACCGCCACCACCCTTGTGATTAGTGATGCTGAACACCTCTTTCACATTTGTTGTGCAGAATCTGCATTTAACATGATCCCCTGGTCAGTCTTCCACACGTTAAAGTCTGAGAAGCCCGGAGTCAGAATCTGCTTTCAAGAAGGCCCCCAGCGATGCCCACACACAGTTTGAGAAGTGCACTGGGAGAGGATGAGCTGGACCCCAGCGTACACGCACCTCCAGTAACGTGGGCTGGGCGTGAGTTTATCTTTTCTGTTCAGACAGGATATAAAATAGCATTTCAGTGTATTTTAAACTTGTATTTCTTTCATCATGAGTGAGCTTGGGCCTCCTTTTTGAATTCTTATGAGCTATATTTTTCTTCTCTGGGAACAATCAGAGAGAGAATTGTGTTTTTATTTCTTTCTCTTAAAAAAGAAAGTACTCGACTAATTAAACGAGTACTAGTACTTACTTACTAGAGGGAGAAACTGGCATGAAGGCGTGAGAGTGTGCAGCTCAGAGGGCTGATAGTGTCAGCCCATGCTTGTCTGCTTCCTGCTTATCCCTCATAAAACAAGTATCTGTCTCAAGTTCACCGGAACCACCAATTCCTTTTTTTTTTTTTTTTTGGTCATACCACAAAGCTTGTGGGATCTTAGTTCTCCAACCAGGGATCAAACCCAGGTCCTCAACAGTGAAAGCTCAGAGTCCTAATCACTGGATTTCCAGGGAATTCTGGAAACCACCGGTTCTAGATGAACATTAGCTATTATTATAGATAACTATAACTCTTACCCTACTGTTATAAATAACTGTTAACATTTACAGTCCTGCCTCTGTAGCAGACACTGTTCCCTGTGCTTTACATGTATGAAGTTCATTCGCCCGCGCTGCCACCCTGGGTGTATTAGCATCCCCATTTTATTGATGGGAAAACCGGGGCACAAGGCAGCTTTCTCAAGGTCACATGGTCTCAGAGCCGGGATTCTCACCCCAGCTGGCCCCAGTATGTGTGCTTAGTAATGACAAGATACCAACTCTGGAATCTTTGCAATGCTTTGTAAGGAGATATTGAGTGACCAGGAAAAATCTCCTGTATAATTCAGCAGTATGCTTTATCTCTTGGCAAAATGCTTGCTTAAATTATCAAAATTACAAATATACTCCACTTTTCTTTTACAAAATGACAAGCCTTAAAAATTGACTTTCTCTGTGAAGAAAGGGAACTACCTTACAACTATATTTTTAAAAATCGAGATAAAAGTAACATATATATAAAGAATGAGAAGGCAACTAGGGACTTCCCTAGCAGTCCAGAGGTTAAGACTCCACGCTTCCAGTGCAGGCACCACAGGTTTGAACCCAGAGAGGGGAACTTCCAGTGTTCAAGCTGGATTTAGGAAAGGCAGAGGAACCAGAGATCAAATTGCCAACATCCATTAGGTCATTGAAAAAGCAAGGGAGTTCAAAATATATATATATATATACTTCTGCTTTATTGACTACACCAAAGCCTTTGTGTGGATCACAACAAACTCTGGAAAATTCTTCAAGAGATGGGAATACCAGACTTAAATTGAAGAAAGTAGGGAAAACCACTAGACCATTCAGGTATGACCTAAATCAAATCCCTCATGATTATACAGTGGAAGTGAGAAATAGATTTAAGGGACTAGATCTGATAGACAGAGTGCCTGATGAACTATGGACGGAGGTTCATGATGTTGTACAGGAGACAGGGATTAAGACCATCCTCAAGAAAAAGAAATGCAAAAAAGCAAAATGGCTGTCTGAGACGGCCTTACAAATAGCTGTGAAAAGAAGAGAGGCGAAAAGCAAAGGAGAAAAGGAAAGATATTCCTATTTGAATGCAGAGTTCCAAAGAATAGCAAGGAGAGTTAAGAAAGCCTTCCTCAGCGATCAATGCAAAGAAATAGAGGAAAACAATAGAATCGCTAGAAAGACTAGCGATCTATTCTAGAAGATTAGAGATACCAAGGGAACATTTCATGCAAAGATGGGCTCGATAAAGGACAGAAACGGTATGGACCTAACAGAAGCAGAAGATATTAAGAAGAGGTGGCAAGAATACACAGAAGAACTGTACAAAAAAGATCTTCATGACCCAGATAATCAGGACAGTGCGATCACTCACCTAGAGCCAGACATCCTGGAATGTGAAGTCAAGTGGGCCTTAGAAAGCATCACTATGAACAAAGCTAGTGGAGGTGACAGAATTCCAGTTGAGCTATTTCAAATCCTGAGAGATGATGCTGTGAAAGTGCTGCATTCAATATGCCAGCAAATTTGGAAAACTCAGTAGTGGCCACAGGACTGGAAAAGGTCAGTTTTCATTCCAATCCCAAAGCAAGGCAATGCCAAAGAATGCTCAAACTACCACACAATTGCATTCATCTCACACGCTAGTAAAGTAATGCTCAAAATTCTCCAAGCCAGGCTTCAGCAATACATGAACTGTGAGCTTCCAGATGTTCAAGCTGGTTTTAGAAAAGGCAGAGGAACCAGAGATCAAATTGCCAACATCCGCTGGATCATTGAAAAAGCAAGAGAGTTCCAGAAAAACATCTATTTCTGCTGTATTGACTATGCCAAAGCCTTTGACTGTGTGAATCACTATAAACTTTGAAAACTTCTTAAAGAGATGGGAATACAAGACCCTCTGACCTGTCTCTTGAGAAACCTGTATGCAGGTCAGGAAGCAGCAGTTGGAACTGGACATGGAACAACAGACTTGTTCCAACTAGGAAAAGGAGTACGTCAAGGCTGTATATTGTCACCCTGCTTATTTAACTTTTATGCAGAGTACATGATGAGAAACGCTGGGCTGGAAGAAGCACAAGCTGGAATCAAGATTGCCAGGAGAAATATCAATAACCTCAGGTATGCAGACGACCCCACCCTTATGGCAGAAAGTGAAGAAGAACTAAAGAGCCTCTTGATGAAAGTGAAAAAGGAGAGTGAAAAAGTTGGCTTAAAACTTAACATTCAGAAAACTAAGATCATGGCATCCAGTCCTATCACTTCATCGCAAATAGACGGGGAAACAGTGGAAACAGTGTCAGACTCTATTTTGAGGGGCTCCAAAATCACTGCAGATGGTGATTGCAGCCATGAAATTAAAAGACGCTTACTCCTTGGAAGAAAAGTTATGACCAACCTAGATAGCATATTAAAAAGCAGACACATTACTTTGCCAACAAAGGTCTGTCTAGTCAAGGCTATGGTTTCCCCAGTGGTCATGTATGGATGTGAGAGTTGGACTATAACAAAAGCTGAGCGCCAAAGAATTGATGCTTTTGAACTGTGGTGTTGGAGAAGACTCTTGAGAGTCCCTTGGACTGCAAGGAGATCCAGCTAGTCCATCCTAAAGGAGATCAGTCCTGGGTGTTCATTGGAAGGACTGATGTTGAAGCTGAAACTCCAGTACTTTGGCCACCTGATGTGAAGAGCTGACTCATTGGAAAAGACCCTGATGCTGGGAAAGATTGAAGGTGGGAGGGAAAGGGGACGACAGAGGATGAGATGGTTGGATGGCATCACCGACTCAGTAGACATGGGTTTGAGTCTACTCAAATTCTGGCAGATAGTGAAAGACAGGGAAGCCTGGCGTGCTGCAGTCCAAGGGGTCGCCAAGAGTAGGATAGGACTGAGAGACTGAACAAAAGCAAGAGGCAACAAGTGCCCCCTAATAACCTTCTGAGTCGCTTCAAAAAGAGATGCAGTGAACCTAAGCACACGGGACTGTTCTGAAATGGCTGTACCTGTGTGTGCACCTGGAGGGCTTCCCTGCAGGCTCAGTCAGTCAAGAATCTGCCTTCAGTGCAATACAAGAGATGCGGGTTCAGTCCCTGGGTCGGGAAGACACTCTGGAGAAGGAAAGGGCACCCGGCTCCAGCATCCTTGCCTGGGATGGCAGGCTACAGTCCCGGGGCGGAAAGAGTCTGACACTACCCAGCGACTACACCACCACCACCACCACACATCCCAAAGGAAGGTTTACAAGTTGCGTTTAAAACCGTTGTGAAAACTTAACCTTGAGTGACTCCACCCGGCTTTACACAGACACCTTTACAATCAATCTACAACTTGAAATTCAACGGGAAATTGGAGGGAAACAGCTCTGTCTCTGAGAAAGATAAAAATGCGCTTCTCGCAGGCAGTCCCCTCGGGTTTGTCCAGGGTGAACTTCACAAAAGGTGAATTACAGGATGGAGCGGAAACCGCTCGGGGCCGGGCCAGCCTCTGGACAAAAATTCAGCGGCGGCTCGGTTAGAAATACGGCGTCCGGGCCCCGCCCCCTCGGGCTCAGCGCTGAACCTGGGTCTCTAACCAGAGCCCCCACGTACGCTCAGGTTCGGGCAAGCCCCGGGCACAGCCCGCCTTAAGTAACTGCCCAACTCCCGGGCGAAACACCTGGGGCTCGTAGGTGGCTTTCTGCTCCCGGTTGGATGTCGTTTACCTGGTGGTGCCAGGTGGGTTCCCCTCGGGTCTCATCAAGACCCAGCCAGTCTGAGCAAGCACGCCAATTAGCGCACCCCCCTCCCGGCCCCCAGGACCACGCCTCGGTCACCTGCCGGGCGGGACCCGCCCCCCTCTCGGCCCCAGGCTTCGTCTGTGTGGTCTGGGACCCCGGGCGCCGGAGTCCCGGGACCCGGCGAGGAGGCGGGCGGATGGGGAAGACGCTGAGTAGAAATAACAGATTCCTGGGCCCTGCTGCCTGAAGCGAAAACTTGCAGAATCTGCATTTTTATCCAGCTCTTCCAGGACCTGTGGGTTCACCCTGCGATTGTAGCCTAATTTAAATTTTAAATTCGAATACGCAGCCACGAGTGGAGGTCGTGCTTCCCAACCTTGGCTGCACATCAGAATAACCTGGGGAGGTTTTTTTTTTTTAATTTTTTTTAAATATGTATACACACCAATGCCCAGGGTTCAGTCCAGACCAATTAAGCCAGAATCTAAAAGTGCTTCCTGGGCAGCAGCCGCCTCACCTGGGAGCTCGTTAGAAATACAGAAGCTCAGGCCCCACCCCAGACCCACTGAGTCAGAATCTGCATTTTAACGAGATCCCCAGTGATCCGCGGGCACATTAAAGTTGGAGGAGAGCTGTGCTTCTAAAATTTTAATGGGCAAACGAATCACCTGGGGACCTCGTTAAAATGCAGACACGGTTTCTCAAACTTTAATGTGCATGCGAATCACCTGGGGAGCTTGTTAAAATGCAGATTCTGATTCCGCGGGTCTGGGGTGGAGCCCGAGAGTCTGCATTTCTAACGAGCTCGCAGCCGGTGCGGGCCGCCCGGGTGCGCCCCGATCTTCCCCGGGAGTCCCGAGGTCTTGGCTGCGGGCCAGTCCGCCGCCAGGGCTCCTGATAAACCGTCCTGCTGGGCTGATGAGCAGCATTACCGGGACGTGCGCGCCCCGGCCCAGCCGGGTTGATTCCCGAACTCCGGGAACTGGCTGTGTGAGGCTGGCCGCTCTCAGGGAGTCGTCAGAGCCCCGATCTTCACGCCATGTCGCGGCGCAAGCAGGCCAGGCCTCAGCATCTCAGCTCCGAGCAGCCGCAGCCCGCGAGCCGGGAGTTCGCCGAGGCGGCCCGGGAGCCGGGTGAGTGGCGCCGCGAACCCCGGGGGCCGGGGCGGTTTTCTCGGACTTTCCGCAGACCCGCGCGGGTGCGCGGTCCCGGCCATCGGGCGTGGGGGGTGGGGCGGTGAGGCTTCCAACTCGGGTTTTGGCGCTCAGACCTTGTTACCCTTGCCTTTGTAAGTTACACACACACCTTTGTAAATTAACCCTCCTCGGGTAGATTAGGTCGCTCCCCGAGTCGCTCTCCTGAAACTACTCCTGCGCCCCACCCCCAAGCGGTCTTCGATGAGGGTTCGTCCCTCGCACACCTTGGAAGGATGCTCTGAGATCCCTCCGGAGGCAGCCTTCGGCGTGCCCGGCCTCTTTGGCGCCGGGCTGGGGCTGTGCGCTTCGGAGGTGGGCGTTCAGATATCCCAGGCGTCTTCCTGGGTGTTCGGGGGGGGGGGGTGTCCGAGCTTCTGCCGGGCCCTGGGGAGAGGTGCTGGAGTGGAGACACTCCTGGAGCTCGAGGCCCCTGGGGACCGGAGCAATGGCACCCGAGATAAAGCGGTGGCGCGTGCAGCGTGTTAGGGGTGAGCGCTGGGAGGGGCCGGGGTGCTGCCCCGGGACGGCCTCTCGGCGGAGGGCACAGTCGAAGAAAACTCCGGAGGCCTTGAGCGAGTGGTAGAGACGGCCGAGGGCGTCCTCGAGGCTGGAGCTGGGCCGGGGCGGGGGAGGGTCCAAATGAGGTCTGAGAAGGGCCTGGGCCCTCGGGCTCCAGTAAGGATGTCGACTTGTACTCTGAGCGGCGGAGCGGGGTGTAGGGTTAGAGGGGTTCCGGGAGAAGCCTGGAGACCCTGAGCAACCCTAAGTCCCCCGAGGCAGCCTCTGCTTCTGGAGAGCCTGCGGGTGGGGAGCTTTGAGGACTCCAGGAATCCCAGGGGGCGGAGTGGAGTCGGGGAATCTGCATTTCTAAAGCGCTCTCCGTTGTGATCTTGTCCTCAGATAAGAGCAGGTAGGTTCCTATTTCAAGTCTCTCCACCAACCCCCTCCCCGCAATGAGTTGGTTGCTGCCTTTTGCTTAGCCAGGAGCTGGTGAGAGGAGCCCTCACTGGAACTTTCTCCTCTTCTCCCCACCCCGCCGCGTTTTTCGTGGCTCCGAAAGGGAGAAGGGGGGATCTGGCCCCTTCTGCAGAAGGGGCAGACCTCCAGCAGCAGGCCCCTCGTGGGCTCTGATGACCACTCTGCCCCAGGGGGTAGTGGAAGAGAGAAGCAGCTTAACGAAGCCACTCCTAAACTCGCTGTTTGTGTGTAAAAGTGAAGCTTGGCTGGGTGAAACTTCTGCAACCAAAATACTCCATCTCTGTGCTCAAGGTCTAGAGTGCCCATAGGCAGGTAGAACCAGGGTCTTCCTGGGGGTGGGGCAGGGCTGCGGATCCTCTGTAAAAAAAGAACTGGGGCGGTACTGGGGATGTTGAGTCTTGGGGCGGGGGGCGATAAGACCGTTCTTGAAGAAACACAACGTGTTCAAAGGGCTGCTTTTTAGTCCTGCAAGCAGCGCTTGGAGGGCAACCTCCTGGAGCCTTGCTCTGTGTTTGGAGGGGTTGCGGAGGGTGTTCTGTGTTGTGCGGCACTGGGGGGTGCTGGGCACCTCAGCACCAGCTACTGCTGCAGAGAAAACAGCCCTGTAACTGATAGCCCCGCACTTGTCTTAGGTCCGTTAAGATGTTGAGCTAGAGGCCTTTTTTTTTTTAAGGTTGTGCATGTGTGTGTGTGTGCACGCTCAGTTGCTAAGTCGTGTCTGACTCTTTGCAACCCCACAGACTGTAGCCCACCAGGCTCCTCTGTCCATGGAATTTTCCAGGCAAGAATACTGGAGTAGGGTGCCATTTCCTCCTCCAGGGGATCTTCCCGACCCAGGGATGAAACCCACATGCCTGCATCTCCTTCACTGGCAGGTGAATTCTCTACTTGGAAGCCCGTTTTTTAAGGTTGGGCTGCTCTTAATTTGCAGATGGCTTTGCAACTCCCATAGCTTCTGGAGGAGATAGAATGATGCAGGTCTGTTGTTAGACTTCAGTCACCACCAGAGAAAAACTGAGAGGCAGGAAAACGACCTTACCAAAAGAACACCAGCGGTTAGAAGGTTAGAAGGGAGGGTGGGATGATATGGGAGATTGGCATTGAAACATGTTAATTACCATATGTGAAATCAATCGCCAGCCCAGGACTGAAGCTGGGGCTGGTGCACCGAGATGTCCCAGGGGGAGGGAATCGGGAGGGGGAGGGGAGGGGGGTTCTGGAGGGGGAGCATATGTAGACCCATGGTGGTTTCACGTCATTGTTTGGCAAAACCAACACAATAAAGTAAAGAAAATTTAAAAAAAAAAAGGTTAGAAGGGCCACTGTGCTACCCTGAGCCCTCACCATCAGATGTGGCCCACCTCCTCCCCCAGTCTAGAAGGGTCTCTGCCCCAGCTGCGCCTGTCTCAGGAGAGCAGGCTTCCTGCCTTCCTTACTTTCCTGGAAGAAGGAGGTCGCCTCTGAAGCGCTGCCGTTCTCTGCCTGGGTGACCCTTTATAGCCCTGGGTGCAGTTTTCTGAGAGCTTTAACCCAACAGTCTCCCTCCTGCCTGCCTTCACATTCGCACAGTGGAATGTGTCCCTCTCCCTGAGAGTTTGGTGGCTCGTGTGTGCGCGCACATCAGTGAATATAGCCAAGAGCATTTGTGTGGTGCTGACTCAGAAGGTTCTTTTATGAAAGTAAGTTAAAGAATTTAATCTTCATCTAAACCTGGGAAATGGGGACCAAAATCCTCATTGTACAAATGTGGAAACTGAGGAAAGTTGAGAAACTCAACCAGGGTCACACAGCCAATAAAGAATAGAATTGGAATCTGGAACTTACCAGCTGGCTTCCCAGCCAGTCTCATAAACCACTGTGCTTCACAGCCTCTTCCTTAGCTTTCCAGTCTTCCTTGGCTTCAGGGGGGTTAAAAACCTTCAGGAGTTGAATGGCTTGCTTTCTTTAACACGCGAATTGCTAAGCAGACACAAGGTTTTGTCTTCCTCTGAGAGGCACCATGATGGACTTCAGACCTGTCAAGTTTTCTGATTCGCTGAGAACTTCTTGAGCAGCATTTCTGAGCCGTTTCTCTTCCCGGACAGCAGAAAGTCCCCAAGTGTGGTCCCCAGGCCAGCGGCATCAGCTGGGAACTTGTTAGAAAACTTCCAGCTCCACTCTGGACCTCCAGCCAGGCCTCCTGCACCTTAACGAGCCGTCCAGGTGACTGTGACGCGCGGCTAATTTGAGGAGCTCTGGCTTGGAGCTGTGCGTGGGCCTCCCCTGGGGATCTTGTTAAAGCGCAGATTCTGTAGCTCCACGAGCTGAGGGTCTGCCTTTCTAACAGGCTGTTGGCTCATGCTGGCGTTAGTGCTCCGAGGACCACCCCTTGAGTATCAAAGGCTTAGAGGGCAGTGTGAGGTCAGAGTGCTTTAAAAGGCAGGCTCCTGGGCTCACCCCCTCCCCAGTTATGGTGAGTGAGGCTACATTTAACCCGAAGTTCAGGTGATGCTGATGTTGCGGGTGGGGGGTTCCGTGCATCATTGGCTGTTCAGCGACGTCCCTGGCCTCGACCCACTAGATGCCACTGTCGGGAACGTGTGCACGCAGTCGTGACAGTCAAGTGTCCCCAGGTAGAGCAGAATGACCCCCAGCTGGAAGGCATGGGCCTGGGTCCCTTGTTCAGTCCCTGTTAAGGGGCTTCAGGCATTGCAGCTCCTTGGATGTGACACCCGACCCGATGGAGGCTGGATGCTGTGCTGGGAATTTACATAGTACATCTCTTCTTACTCGGAGGCAGGTCAGTGATGCCTCTTTACAGATAAGTAAACCGAAGTTCAGAAAGGTTAAGTGAGTTGCCGGTAACCACACAGCTAGCATGTGACTAAGCAAACCCTCTGCCCTCACCAGCGTGTTCTGCAGCTTCTGTGGTAAGAAGGTTTGCTTTAACCAGCCTGTCAAGGAAAGTGGAATCCACCTTCCCGTGTTGTTCATTGTTGATCACTCACTGAGTCATGTCTGACTCTTTGGAACCCCATGGGCTGTAGCCCACCAGGCTCCTCTGTTCATGGGATTTCCCAGGCAAGAATACTGGGTTGGATTGCCATTTCCTTCTCCGGGGGATCTTCCCTACCCAAGGATCAAACCCTCATCTCCCGCTTGGCTGGCAGATTCTTTACCACCGAACCACCTGGGAAGCCTGGGATCAAAAGTCCCTGACTGGGCTGTAATTGATAAACTAGTTAATACATTTTTCTTTTCAGACTTAAAATATTGACAGCACCTCTTTTTACCTGGGTCTTAAATCTATTTGGAGAGAAATCACTTAATAGTCCTGGAGGAGCCCTTGGTCTTTGTTACAGATGTTTTTAAGCTTTCTTATCAGATTGAACCATATGAAGTAATCCAGCCATTTTGGCCGACAGAAACCGCAGTTACACCTGGGTCAGCCTGGCTAACAGAGGGTTATGCAGTGAACTTCATGAACCAGAGGCTCAGTTTCAATGACCAGTTACAAGCAGCTGATCTTGTTTCTTCATACAGCCATTGCCCTGCCCTGGATTATTTTGATGCACATCAGACATGTACAGTCTGCAAACAGCCATCCCCAAACTACTAGAACATGGCTTCCCACGTGGCTGAGTGATAAAAGAACCCGCCTGTCCATGCAGGAGAGTCCGATCCAGTCCCTGGGTTGGAAGATCCCCTGGAGGAGGGCATGACAACCCCACTCCAGTAGCCTTGCCCAGAGAAGCCCATGGACAGAGGAGCCTGGTGGACTACAGTCCCTGGGGTTATGAAGAGTTGGACATGACTGAGCATGAATGCATGCAAACTACTAGAATACTCTTTAAAACTTTAGTTTCATCTTCACACCTTAAAAACGTCCCTTAAATGTTCATTTAGTGTTGCTGCATCCCGGGGTCTTGAATGGATCTTATATATTTAATCAGGATCCCAGAAAGTCCTGATACTGCAGACCATCTCAAGTCTTCCAGGCTCTAGTTTTTGGTTTTTTTCCTTCATGTTTCAGGTTGAAACATTGGCATTTTAACCCGGAGAGCAGTGACACTTGAAGTGTGCTCTGTGACTTGTTGCTGAGTTGAGTCAAAATAAGTCCAGAAACGGAGCATTTAAAAGTAACTCAACAAACATCCGGCTTTATGTCATATCTGAAACGTTTGGGCTTTTACTGTCTTATTCCACTTTTCTCATGCTTTGTGTTTATTTTATTAAAAATGCTGGTCTGGTGGCTCAGAAGTTATTGCAAACCAGGTCTTCCCCACGTCGTTTGAGAGGTGCTGTTGCAAAGTCTGGATCTTGACAGCCATGTCCACGCCACACTTCCATGTTCCTTTGTCCCCTGTGCTTCCTGGAAATCAGTGAAGAGGATGGTCCAGACCGGCGTGTGCCTGGCTTCTAACCTGTCATGTTCGGGCTTTTTCTGGCAGGAGTGGGCGTAGCTGAAATAAGCCCACGCCTGCTCTGCTGTAACACTTGTGTGCTCAGTCGTGTCGGACCCTGCGACCTCGTGGACTGAAGCCCACCAGGCTCCTCTCTCTGTCCGTGGGATTTCCCAGGCAAGAGTGTTGGAGTGGGTTAGCATCTCTTCCTCCAGGGGATCTTCCCGATCATGGTGCTTATATTTGAGAAACCAAGTAATACTTTCCACTGTCTCAATTTCAGCTTCGGAACTAGATAATGATGTTCCCAAACCACCTTGTCCCTCCGCTGACGGCAGTGACGTCCAGAAAGCCCCTGCCGCGGCTCTTCCCCCCGAGTCAAAGGAGCCGCCGGCGACCCTCGGGGAGCGGACCTTCAGCTGCTGCTACCCAGGTAACGGGCGGCTCGTGCAGAGCCCCTTCTCCAGATGCCCCGCTCACACGGGCTCACACGCAGCGCGACTCGCCGAACTCCAGATTCTCCGTCCCTTCCTCTCTGAGGTTCTGTTGAGCCTGTTTTTCTTTTCTAGGTTGCCACTTCAAAACTGTTCATGGCATGAAAGATCTGGACCGCCACCTGAGAATCCACACAGGTAGGTGCCCGTTCCTTTGCTCAAAACTTGCACATTGAGAAACTCCAAGAACACAGATGTGTGATGGTCAGCCTGACACAGAAGGTCTCTGCCTCGTGACGCGATCTCCTTGGGAGGGGCTGGGACCTGGAAAGTCACAGGGCAGTGATGGTGACGGGCGGGCGGGGGGAGACTGTCATAAGCTGCTGATGGCAGACTTCCTGGAAGAAGAGGCTCTTCGGGTAGGAAAGATGGCTGAGGAATCAGGCGAGGAGAGGGAAGGACCCCAGGCAGAGGGAATTGCGGTGCAAAGGCGTGGACAGAGCGGAACGGGTGTGGGATGCGGTTGGCGAGGCTGGCAGAGGGAGGGTCAGCACAGAAGCCCTGTGGCCCTAGCAGTCGTGGGTAAGAGCAGTGAGGCTGCTTCTGGACGGAAGGTGCCTTCTGAGCAACCACGCTCTTGAGAACACAGAGAAACCAGATGTGCTGGAGCAAAGGGTGACCTAGAAACAGGCTCTGTACCCTGCCTGCGGCCTGTTATGCCTTGCTTGTCTGTTGCCTGTGGCTGCTGTTACAAATAAGAGTAAGCCCGTCATATATTAACAGCTGCATGAAAAAGAACTGTTTCCTGGCCCTACACTGAGGTTATTGAATAGTCGCTGGAGACCGCATGGTGCACAGAGCCGGAGATGAACTGTCTGTTCATCACAGAAACTTTGCCACCCTCTGGTCTCCAGGGTTGACCCTGTACTAGCCTGTATGAGTTGAAATACTGATCTCTTTCTTAGCTGTCACAGAAACCAGACTAAACGACTTAAACACAATCAGTTTTCTCAAGTACAACTTAACAAGCCAGGTAGTCCGCAGCTGGTGGGACATAGCTGTCATCCTTCATCCGCTGGCCCAAGGCAGCTGCTCTGGACCCCGGTCTCTCAGCTGGTGGAAAGCTGAAGCGGGAGGAAGGCTCAGAGCCTCCCCCAGGCCAGGCCCCTGAAGTGGCCTCCCCAGTGACTAGCCAGGTAATGAGCAGGACTCAGTCATGATCTCATCGGGCACAAAGCGGGGCTGGAAAATGCCTTCAAGAAGGGCAGCCACATGCCCAGCTGAAAACCCTGAGGCCCCATCGTCAAGAGGACAGCTTCATGGACCTAGTCTCTCTCGGAAATGGACAGTGGGCTGTGGAAGCTAGAGAGCAAAGGTCCGGCTTTGCCTGGGAAGGGTGGATCGTGCAAGGCCTCCTCGTGAAGCCTTGGGAGATAGGGCTGCCAGGTCGATGGCGGTGCGCCTACAGACTGCGGGAGCCATTTGAACGAAGAGGAGACTCCCCGTCAAGGGGGCCGGGTTAGGCAGCTTCAGAGTGCGTGACTCGATCCTGAGGATGACCGAGTAGTACTTCTCCACTGGAACAGTGCCACTCAAGTGGGTGGAGGCCGAAAGTGCGGCCCAAACCTGCAGTGAACAGGACGGGCCCTGCGAAGGGTTGGCAGGCCCCTATGTCCACAGTACCAGGAGGACCTAGAGAGACAGGTTGGGGCTAGATGGATGTTTCATCGGAGTAACACAGAGCATGAGGGGGATACAGAAAGTGCAAGGTGAGGCCATGTCCTTGGAGGGGCCCACTGAGTCAGGGGTGGAGATGCTGGGCGGGCCCTGCTGCCTCTGGGAAGCGGGAGTGGGGCCTGGGGCGCTCGTGGCATCTTCCCCCGTGGTTGCCTAAAAACAACACATTTCTGTCCTGCTAACAGTTCGAGTGTGGCCGCCAGCCCCATGGATTCAGGGACTCGGGGTCCTATTTTGTTGCTTGGATATCCTGAAGATTGGTGTGGTCTCACATGGCTTGTGTTAGTTGCTCAGTCGTGTCCGATTCTCTGCGACCCCATGGACTGTAGCCCACCAGGCTCCTCTGTCTATGGAATTTTCCAGGCAAGAACACTGGAGTGGGTTGCCTTCTCCTGGGGATCTTCCCAACCCAGGGGTCGCACCCGGGTCTCCCACATTGCAGGCGGATTCTTTACTGTCCGAGCCACCAGGGGAGCCCTACTCCCACCTTTCAAGGCAGCGTCCTAGAAGTTACACGCATTCCAGCTGATGCCCGATTGGCCAGAACTTAGTCACGTGGCGATTCTTAGCTGGAAATGAAGTCCGGGAGCGTGAAGTCTTAAATCTGTGTGGTAAGTGCCCAGCTACAAGGAGACGGTTCTATTACCAAGAAAAAGAGCTCGCATATAGAGCACATAGCCTCTCAGACGCAGCCGTGAGAGGGAGGTGGGGATGCCAGTCTGTGTGCAGGTGATGGCGTAAGGCTGGAGCTGACCTTTGCCAAATGGGTAGAACATTGATTTTCCAACCACCGTTTTGAGATCCTTTACACTTCAAACCTGAAGATCCCCCGAAGAGTTTAATTGACAGTTACTGCATTAGAAGTTAAAACCAAAACTTTAAATTTATTCATTTAAAAGTAACAATAAGCCTGTTATATAGAAAGACTTCTATGAGAAGTAACTGTTTTCCAAAACAAAGCAAGGAACAGTGAATATACATCTGCAAACACATCTTATTTCAGGGTCTAGCTGAACTCTCCTCCCTCTATCCCAGTATCCAATCTATTGCAGTGTGTTCCTTTGGTTGGGATGTAAGAGGAAAATCTGGCTGCTCACAAAATGTAATTGGAAATAGGGGAGTATCTCAATAGCCTTTTTAGGTAATACTATACCAAAATACAACAAAGGGTAGTTTGTTAAATATTAGTTGCTGTATAGAATTTGCAGTCATTTCCATAAATTTTTCAAACTTGTTAAATTCCATTTGTCTGTCTTCAACTTGGAATGGCCCTTACTCGTGCTTGATTGGCTCTCAAACCACACTTGTTTGACAGTCATATGCCGGTCATTCGGGAAAATGTGGCTTTTGCCGACCTCTGTAATTCTTCCAAATGTTGATCCATTTCATCGTACCATAGAAGCAAAATCATGTTTAATTATGAATCTCAGTAGAAATACCTAAAGCTAGGATGCTGCAGGCCTGGGGTAGTGAGGATATATGTTTTAATATCCAGACTTTGTAGAATCCAAAAGTTGTCATCACAGTAACTTTTCTTGACACGACCAGCTCACTTAGTATATTTAAGGAAACGTCTGCCAAATACCAAATCTGAAATAACCATGGTGTTTTAGTTCTTTCAAGTCAACGTGGCGCAGTGTAGGGAAAGCAGGCAGTGCAGTTACCCCTCAAGCACATGTCAGGACGGCCAAGTGTTTTGGTTCACAGCACACTTTTTGTAGTGTAATTGACATCTGTAACAGGGAAATTTATCATTCAGATTCCAAATGTACTGAATAAGTTAAAGTCTATAACTTACCAGGAAATACAGCAGGACAAATTTATGATGAAAATAGACGGGTAAGCACAATTAGCAAAGTCCACCAAGAAGACAGATTAAATATGACTAAAGTTAAAACTTCCTCTACGACATCAAGTTAAGAAATTTGCAACATGGGGCGGAGTTCATCTTCAGAACACGCAAGGATGCCTCCAAATCAGTGATGGCTCCAACAGAAAAGGATCTGAACAAGCAGTCATGCAAACAGAAGTGCCAGTATTCAGATGAAAAGCCCCCACGAATAAAGTGCCAAAGAAACCCAAGAGCTGTCTTTTGCTCAGAGTGGGCTAGCCAAAAAGTTCTCAGTTAAGACTGTGAATCACGGAACATGGCGCTTAATTCAAGCCTCGCTGGTCCAGGCCTCCCCACCGCCCAAGTCAGGACGTGGCTCTCTTGAGGGAGAAGCCTGGGATGCAGGGATGGGGGGCGATGGACTGTGTGGGAACTGATTAGGGTGCTGACAGCGGCAGAACTAGTTTCAGAGAAGTTTTGCATGTTCTCTCCAGGCCCCTGGCTGGCTTATGTACTCTAGTAGGTCAAGCTGATGTTTTTGAATTGTCCTGGTAGATGATCATATGCGAGTTGTGTTTGTCTTTCTACTTGATCTAGAGTGCCTTGGCGCCCTGGGTCAGAGTTGAAGAGCAGCGTTGAAGTAAACCGTCCATATCTTACTCCTGACTAATGGAATATCGTGATTCCCCACCCCCACCTTTGGCCGCTTTGCAAGAGCAGCTTATGGGATCTTAGCACCCCAACCAGGGATCGACCCCAGGCCCTCGGCAGTGAAAGCACCTAGTCTTAAGTACTGGACTGCCAGGGAATTTCTTAGATTTTTTTTTTTTAAACCATCATTTGTGGTTCAAGTCCTTAGGATCCTTGTGGAAATCATTTTGTCCTGTTTGAGAAGTTTTTGTTTGTTTTTATTCCAAGTCTGCAGAAGTGTGTTTGGGTCTTGGGATATGTATTTTTTGGCTTTGGGTTTTTTCATCAAGAATGATAGTTAATGGAGAAGGAAGTGGCAACCCACTCCTGTACTCTTGCCTGGAAAATCCCATGGATGGAGGAGCCTGGTAGGCTACAGTCCATGGGGTCGCAAAGAGTCGGATACAACTGAGCGATTTCACTTTCTTTCATATTTTATTACAAGGATTCTCTTTAGGCTATAAGCCCCTGAAAAGCACCACTTTTAACTGTCGTATAATATAGCATTGCTTCAGTGGGCTTTAATTTGTTCAACTAATTGCTTTTTTGGACATTTGGACTCTTTTCAATTTTAATCAGTGTAGATAACACTAAGTAAACATACTTTTTCATGGTAATTGTCCAATTCTTTGATTATTTTCTTAGTATATTATTTCTAGAAAGGAATTTGCTAGATCAGAAGGGGAAAAAAAAACATTAAAAGGCCCTTGATATGCATTTGTTGCCAGAACAGTTGTACTGATTTTAACTCCTAGAAGCAGAGTATGAGAATGCTAGACTTACTGTACTCTAAGGTTGAATTTTATCAGTTAGAAACTGAGCTGGTTTAAAAGGAAAAAGAGTATTTAGAAATTTTAAACAAGATTTATTTGATTAATAGTGAGGTTGAACTTGATTACAATACTGATTCAATAACTGCACCACCAACAAGGAAGCTTAAAAAATAACTCATCATGGGGACTTCCCTGGCGGCTCAGTGGCCAAGAGCCCACCTGCCACGGGCAGCTAAGCCCGTGCAGCACAGCTGCTGAGGCCCAGGTGCCCCAGAGCCTGTGCTCTGCAACGAGAAGCTCTGAAGTGAGAAACCCGTGCACTGCAACTAGAGAGCAGCCCCTGCTCGCCTCAACAGCTGCTGTTCTGCATGCAGCAATGAAGATCCAGTGTCTCCAAAAATAAGTAAAAATTTTAAAAATCACCATATTCAGAAGATTTAAAGCTTGATAATATGGTATGGTATGATATAGTATCATAATATCATGCTAATGTATCATAATAAGGTATTACATGAATCTATATATGTGACAAAATTATATAGCACTGTATACTCACATAGAAACATATACAAATGAGCACATATAAAATAGGTAAAATCTGAATAAGGTCTGTGGTTTGTACCAATGTTAATTTCTTGATTTTGATACTTTACTGTGGTTCTATAAATTGTTACCACTGGAGAAAACTGGTTGATAGGTACTTGGGACCTCTCTGAACTATTTGTAAGTATTGATATCTTGTGTTTTATTTTCATAAACATTCTTTTGGAGTGTCTGAATCAGTCTGGCTCTTAAACTAGTTTCTTTCGAAGTTTTTCTGTTTAGATCAGCGACAAAAGAATCCTCTGTTCTTGTCGTCACACCTGAATCTGATTTGGAGGCTTGTCCTTGGTCAAGAGGAGGCCTCATCCCCATTGGGCATATCAGAGGTCTGGCCAGGGCATTGCTTCATGACTTGTTTGTGACTCCTACCTGAAGACAGGACTTGCTAGTTTCCACTTCACTCTTCTACTGGGTAGGGCATTGTGTCTTCAGTCATTAAACTCTAGCTGAAAATGAAAACAAAAAAAAAAAAAGAATGATAGTTAAGGAGCTTCCCTGGTGGCTCAGTCGTAAAGAATCCACCTGCCAATGCAGGAGACACAGGAGATGTGGATTTGATCCCTGGGTCAGGGAGAGCCCCTGGAGAAGGAAATGGCAACTCACTCCAGTACTCTTGCCTGGGAAGTCCCATTTGCAGAGGAACCTGGTGGGTTATAGTCCTTGGGATCGCAAAATGTTGGACACGATTTAGTGACTAAATTGTGAAACAAGTGATGGTTGAATTTCAAATGTTTTGCACTTAAGATAGTCATCTGGCGTTTAACCTCATAAAGGACATTGACTTCCAGTGTTTCATCCCACTTGGTATTTCTTCACTTGGTATTAATATCAGGGTTAATCTATCATGAAGAGAGTTGAGACATGTTTTTCTTTCCCTCTGCTATTAAGCAATTGAACATGGAAACACTTTTGCTGGAAAATTGGGTGGAATGTGACCACAGTACTCCATTCACGACTTTCTTTTCCCAGAGGCTGGAGAATGCATAGGCTAGGCTGTGATGACTGTCCGTCCCAGTGGCCGTGGAGGCCAGCTCCACTCAGCCCCGTGTCCCCAGAGTCAGTGGCAGCTCCACGCCTTGTGGTCTCCCCTCCAGGACCCAGCTGTCTGGAATACGCTACATAAAGGCACTCTTAACCCTTTTTTCCTGCTGTGGACTCCAGGCAATTTTGTGAGGCTTACAGAGCCCTCCCAGAATAATATTTTTAAACATAATAAAATCACATTAAACTATATTTAAATACAGCTGCTATCAAAGTGTTCATTGTGTAGTATTTTAATAGACTACCCTTGCTTTCCTGAACAGTGAATGTGAAGTCGCTTAGTTGTGCCTGCCTCTCTGCTACCCCATGGACTGTAGCCCTCCAGGCTCCTCTGTCCATGGGGTTTTCCAGGCAAGAATTCTGGAGTGGGTTGCCATTTCCTTCTCCAGGGCATCTTCCCGACCCTGGGTCAAACCCAGGTCTCCCGAGTGGTAGGCAGACGCTCTGCCTTCTGAGCCACCAGGGGAATCCTGAGTGGCACAGACGCAAAAGGTCACCACCGCCTGGGGGCTCGTTAGAAAGAGACTCTCAGACCCCCGGCCCCGAAGCTGCATTTCACTCCCTGTTTCTAGGAGTTCGGTTTGAGAAATGGGGAGATAGCGGTCGAAGGGTGCGAACCTGCAGTTCTTGTAAGAGGAATGAATTCTCGGAATGTACTGGAATGGTAAATTCCAGTTAGAGGTAAAGGAGATAAAAATTTAATCCTTTCTCATACAAGGTCTTAAAACTCCCTAAATTTTACTGACAGGGCCCAAATTAAGAATCCTTGCTCTTCCCAGGAAGTAAATCCAATATTTTATAAAAACTGTAAATGTAATATAACTTTAAAAACTGTGAATCACTATGTTGTACATTTGAAACATAATTCAAAAAAACTATAGTTCAAAGAAACAAACTCAACCCCTGGTCTGGAATGTTACAGGTCCTCTTGGACAAGAGAAGCAAGAGTAGCCAACCAGACCCTGGCTCTTGGTTTCGGGGTGTTGGCGGTACCCAGTGGTACCACGCGGCTTGCAGGATCTCAGTTCACAGACCAGGGATCGAACCTACGCCCCCTAGTGGAAGCGCAGCGTCCTGGCCACGCGCCCACCGGGCGTTCCCACGACGCGGGCTCCAAAGGCTGTTCCCGCCTCTCCATTGCGCAGAGCCGGTCCCATGCCCAGGCCTACAGCAAGACGGGATCTTGCAGCCTAACTCTCCTGAGAAGGACAGCAAATATTTGAACAAGAAATGGTTTACCATGAGGCACATCTCTGACATCGCGGGGTGTGTGTTTTTTTTAATTTGTTTGTTCTCTTTTCTTTCTTAATTCAGACTGTAATTTTGTATCTTCCTGGCCCATCGCCATTTTGCTGAGTCACCTAAATTGACTGCGGGCTTCCCTGGTGGCTCAGACGATAGAGAATCCATAGAGAATCCGCCTGCAAAGCAGGAGACCCAAGTTCTTTCCCTGGGTCAGGAAGATCCTGTGGAGAAGGGAATTGCTGTCACTCCAGTGTTCTTGCCTGGGGGAATCCCATGGACAGAGGAGCCTGGGGGGCTGCAGTCCAGGGGCTGGCGAGTCAGACGCGGCTGAGCGACTAAGCACACGCATGCCCACAAGTTGGTTGGGGTAAAGTCTGACTTAATTGTTGTGATTAAGTTCATCCATCTGTCCCCTTTCTTCTTTCTAGTGTCTATCAAGTGGATGGTAACTAGGTACAGTGTTGTCCCCTCCCCCCAGGACGTTTGGTAATACCCGAAGACGTTTTTGACTCTCAGAACTGGAGAGGAAGGTGCTGCTGGCATCTTGTGGGGGAGGGGTAAGGGATACTGCTAAACATTTTACAATGCATGAAACAGGGCACAGCAAAGAATTACCTGGCCCCAAACGGTTGTAGTGGCAACATTGAAAACACTGGCCTATTGGTATCTTTTCTTTGAGCAAACCTCCCTTTTTAATAACCATTTTTTGTTTGTTTTTATTGATCAAGTGCTGTTTGCTTTCAGTTCTTCTAGCTTTTATCTTTTCAGTATTTATTTGACTGTGCTAGGTCTTGGTTGTGGCGCGTGGATGCTCCGATTCTCATTGCAGCATGAGGCATCAAGTTCCCGGACCAGGGATCGAAGCCGGGCCACTGGCATTGGGAGCACAGAGTCTTAGCCACGGGACCACTGGAGAAGTTCCGTTTCTCTTAGTTCCTCGAGTTGCATATGGCTCACTTGCTTTCAGCCTTTGGCACTGAAGCTCAGCATTCTTCTGAGAAGTGATTAGGCTCTGGGTTTTGATATGTGGAGCTCCCACTGTCCATCTCTGTGAGAGTTTGTAATCTAATTTCTGACTCTTGTGCAAAAGCTGTTTTAAAACATGTCCTACAGTTTTCTTATGAAACCATGTTAGGTTCATAAGTCTGACTCACATCTGCTTGGCGAGCTCTGTCTCGTCCACGTGAAAGCTGCAGTGGTTTTCACCGTGATTTGTTTTGCCTAATACCGATATTTCTGATGCCTCTTAGCATTTTCCTAGAACACTATATCATTCTCGACTTCTCTTTCATTTTTATTTGGGTACCTCAAACAGTAAAGAATCTGCCTGCAATGCAGGGGACCTGGGTTCTGTCCCTGGGTCGGGAAGATCCCCTCGAGGGGGGCATGGTAACCCACTCCAGTGTTCTTGCCTAGAGAGTTTCATGGACAGAGGAGGCTGGCAGGCTACAGTCCATGGGGTCACAGAGCTGGACATGACTGAATGACTAACACTTTCCCTTTTCAAGAGTACTAAGCTGACTTTAAAAAAAAAAAAAACTAATTGACATTTTTAACAGGAAATTTAATCCATTTGTACTAAATATTTAGTTTGACTTTTACCTTATTTTCTGTTCTGTTGTGCCCTTTTTTTTTTATCCTTGCTTCTCTTTTCTGGTTTGAAAGCAGCCCTTCCCGTTCCATCACTTACATCCCACACCTTACCCGCTTACCCTCTGCCGTTCCGATGTGCACGGTTCAGGTGTGATGCCTTGTGTTGTCTGTCAGCTGGCTTCTCTTCCCACTGAAGGCGAGTTCAGGTGTGTGTGCTCAGTCGTGTCCGACTCTCTGCGACCCCATGGACTGTGGCCCGCCAGGCTCCTCTGACCCTGGGATTCTCCAGGCAAGAAGACTGGAGTGGGTGTTCTTTACCCACTGACTCTACCACCTGAGCTACCAGGAGGCGAGTCCCAGTACGGGGCTCTATCTCAGTGATCTCTGTGGAGCTCTGCAGGCTGTCTCCCCATCGTGTGACCATCTGGTGTTGTCTGTGGAGCTGTGTGCTCATCTGGGCCTTTTTTTTCCTGAAAGCTTTAGGATGTCGTCATTCTTAGGCTTCAGACATTGTCCACCCTGCCTCTAATTGAGCCATCTTAAGACCCATGTCTGAGGAATCCCCCGGAAGTCCAGCCATCAGAATCCAGCGCTGCCCCTGCCGGGGGCCCGAGTTCGATCCCTTATCGAGGAACGACAATCCCCCAAGCCATGCACAGCCCAAAACACTCTGTTAAAGACCCATGTCTGGTTTTGGTGTTGGAACATTTCTTTAAGTCCAGGTTCTTGAGTTGGGCATGCCTTCCCATTCTGGCTTTCTCCAAGCAGTGGATTGTTGGGTAGGTTTTTGTTTGGATGTGATCCGTCTGGAGTCATCATGGGAGAAGGAAGAACACAGTTTGGTGGCGATGTTCTGGGTATGGGGTTCTCTGCTCTTCGGGAACCTCCAGGTGCTTGGAGCCTTGGCGATGCTTCTCCAGCCTAAGCAGCCTCCCCTCCTAGCAGCCCAGGACAGGAGGTGCCTCTGCTGCGTGTGGTTTAGCACAAGTAAGGGAAGAGCTGACCTGACCGTTCTCCAGGTGGTTCATCAGCTAGTGAGCCAGAAAGCCTTCCAGTTCTCCGCCACCTGCCCCCTGCGATCTTGACTGCTTCTAGGAAAGCTCTCCTTTTCTCAAACAAGGTTTGGCCTATGACCTCCTTTCAGCCTGATTTTCCCTCTGCTCCTCGGGAGGCTTCACAAGTTCTGAGCCGTGAATGAAACACCGCCCCTTCTTGTCTTCCACGGTGCTCGTCTAGACCTCAGTGTCCTCCTGTCTCTGGGCGTTTGGTCAGGAGGAAAGAGCAGAGCCCAGGGCTCAGCCTGCCTTCTTGGTCGGATCTCTCTGCCGGCATCCTGATGCACAAAACTCCTGAGGCCACACCTCTTGCTTGTGTGTTTGCAGGGGACAAGCCGCACAAGTGTGAGTTCTGTGACAAGTGCTTCAGCCGGAAGGACAACCTGAGCATGCACATGCGCTGCCACACCAGCGTGAAGCCCCACAAGTGCCATCTGTGCGACTACGCGGCCGTGGACAGCAGCAGCCTCAAGAAGCACCTGCGCATCCACTCGGACGAGCGGCCCTACAAGTGCCAGCTGTGCCCCTATGCCAGCCGCAACTCCAGCCAGCTCACCGTGCACCTGCGCTCCCACACGGGTAAGTCCCAGGCCTCTGGGTCGCTCACCCCTCAGCGTGCGCTTGGTTAAAGCACAGGCAACTTAAATGGCTCCAGGGTGCGAGTAAAGGAATTGGGAGCTTCTCTGTCGGTATCAAGTGTGTGGTTTCTCCCGTGGGGACGACAGCTTCTAGTAAAACCCTGGAAGTCTGACGGCTGAGTTTTCTAACTTGCCTACGCAGAATACAGCTGGAGGTGATGATCCGATTCAACACGCAGGAAGCAAAGGGTGTGTCTCAATAGAAGTCTGATGCATAAACTAGGTGTTTCTGTCATTCAACGTCAACTCTGATGGTGTGCCTTAACTCAGAAACATGTGGCCATGTGTAGAATGGCTGGCTGGTGGGAAGCTGGTGTGTGGCACAGGGTGCTCAGCTGGTGCTCTGCTGACCTGGCGGGTAGGAAGAGCAGGGTGGGGTGGAGGCTGAAGAGGGGGAGATACGTGTGCATGCAGCCGATGCCCTCTCGTACATGACATCATAAAGCAAGTATACGCCAATTAAAAAAAGAAACGTAGCAAAATTACCCAAGTGTAATCACAAACTTCTAGAAATTAGGCTTTGCAGAAAAGCTTTTCCCTCCCTATGTGAGACCCTGTTGAAATAACAAGATAGAACCAACCAACCTATCACGGTGCAGAAAAAGGGGGATTGGGAAGCTCATGAGGAGAGTCAGAAAATTAGAATTTCCAAGGAATTCGTGGCAAATGACAAGCAGACTGGCATATACTGACGTCCAAAATTGAGTCAAGAAACCAGTGTCCCAGCAGGCAAGTGGGAGGCAGCCACAGAGCTGGGAGCTAACCTTTGCGGCCAGCGTCTGACTGCCTTGGGCGCTCTGAACCTGGAACTGATACAGGCTTCAGAGGTCAGAGGAGCAGCTGAGGCCTCTTGGCATGATGGCCCAAACTGTCGAGTAACAGGTGAAAGGCACCCAATGTCTGTCTTGTCCTTAAACTGATCTCCTCTTCCTTACTGTGAAGTGTCATCTGTGGACTATGAGTCATCCGCAGGAAATAAGTGCCAAGTCTAACCAATCACAAATCCTGGAGACAGCAGAGTACTTGCGTAACTTACCAGAATGTTCTAGTTCTCATCGGTGTCTACGCACTGGCAGGAGTGCTGCATCCAAGAAGAGCTCTGTCAGAAGCGGCAGTCGGAGCAAAGCACTATGAGTTGAAACTGGGGTTGCTGGCTCCAGCGTCCAGCTTTCCAGAGAGCAGAAAAAAGCTGGAGAGCTGACCATCAGAAGGTGGAAGTCTGGTTTCTGACCAGGTCAGGAAGAGACAGAAGTGAGAAAATCAAGTGAAATAAAGCCATTCTCAAGCAAGGAGAGGTAGCAGCGTGGCAAAGAGAAAGGCATCCTTAAACCTCTCAAGCTGATGGACTAAACACTGAAGCTAATACTCGTTTTAGAGTGTGATGCTAGATGAGTCAAAATCACAACCAACAGAATGCAGGAGAAGTTTGGGGAAAGGTTGGTTGTGTAGGATATGTAACAATCCCGTCTTTGCCTACAGTCAACTGACAGTGATGTTTAAACTAACAGCCTCCAAAGAACTAAAGCCTTAGCCACCCCTCCAGGGAGTACCGAGGAGGCTATGGCATTTCGTGATTTGTCTTCTTCCCCTGCTACTATATTCATGGGTTAATTTCATAAATAAAATTCAGTCTGTTGGTGTGAAACTGCAAAACTTTAATACAAGCCAGTTAACTGGTGTAATGATACAACTTAAACACAAAGTGAAAAGTGTCAGTTGCTCAGTGTGTCCGACTCCTTGCAACCCCATGGACTGTAGCCCACCAGGCTCGTCTGTCCGTGGACTTCTTCAGGCAAGAATACTGGAGCGGGTAGCCATTCCCTTCTCCAGGGGATCTTCCCAAGCCAGGGATCGAAGCCAGGTCTCCCACGTTGCAGACAGATTCTTTACTGTCTGAGCCGCCGGGGAGGCCCAAACACCAAAGTGAGCATGTTTATAAATCTTGACTTGAAAGTTTTGTATCACATAACCCCACGTATTCCTTCTGTGTCCAAATCTGGGATGTCAAGTGAGTTTAGATCTGAAACTGAAATGCCATGAGGAGGGTGGACTTGGATGCCATGACACTCTTTGGCTGTGGTCAGATAACGTGACCTCTCTGAGCCTCAGTTACCCCGTCTGTTAAAGTGGGGATGGTACTCAAGGGATTGCAGTGAGGATTGAGCAAGTTAATACGCGGTGTTCTCAGATGGTGATGGTGGGCGGAGCTTTAAACACCCAGCTGTCTGCCACCAGGTGTTCTGAACGCATGTCTGGGGGGGAGCTCTGTGTTGCCTGCCTGCTCTAATGGAAACGCACCTTCCCGTTGCCAGGGGACACCCCCTTCCAGTGCTGGCTCTGTAGCGCCAAGTTCAAAATCAGCTCGGACTTGAAAAGGCACATGATCGTGCACTCGGGGGAGAAGCCTTTCAAGTGTGAGTTCTGCGACGTGCGCTGCACCATGAAGGCGAACCTGAAGGCGCACGTGCGCATCAAGCACACCTTCAAATGCCTGCACTGCGCCTTCCAGGGCCGGGACCGGGCCGACCTGCTGGAGCACAGCCGGCTGCACCGGGCCGACCACCCCGAGAAGTGCCCCGAGTGCAGCTACTCGTGCTCCAGCGCGGCCGCCCTGCGCGTGCACAGCCGCGTGCACTGCCCCGACCGGCCCTTCAAGTGCGACTTCTGCAGCTTCGACACCAAGCGGCCCAGCAGCCTGGCCAAGCACGTCGACAAGGCGCACCGGGACGAGGCCAGAACGGAGAACCGGGCCCCGCCGGGCCGCGAGGGGCCGCCGGTGGCCAAGATCGTGACGCACAGGGCCTTCCGCTGCGAGACGTGCGGGGCGGCCTTCGTCAGGCACGACTCTCTGCGGTGCCATCGGAAGCAGCACAGCGACCACGGCGAGCACCCGAGCTCGGACCTGGTCACCTTCCCGCCCGAGAGCGGCGCCCCCGGGCAGCTGGGCGCGCTGCTCTCCGTCGGGCAGCTCGAGGCGCCCCTGGAGTCCGCCCAGTGCCTCTAGTCCCCGGAGAAGGGGGCCAGCCGGCGGACCTCTGGACGCGACGCCGCTGCCCGGCCCTGGAGCCAGGCTGGACCCACCCACTCCGGGGACGCCTGCAGAGGCCGGGCGCGGTCACCGAGGTGTGAGGGCAGGCGCCAAGGCAGCCCTGCGGAGCCGCCTCCCCCGACCGCAGCCCTCGGACCCGTCCTCCCTCCAAGCCTCGTCTAAGCAGGTTCGCTCGGTTCCAAGTTGGGGGTCCACTGAGCCCTGCCCTATCCAATAGGGACAGTCCCTTCACGATGGATTCCAGTTCTGAGACTGACCCGCCCCCGATGGGATTATGAAACGAGCGAGTTAGACCGCGGAAACACTAACGCTACGCTGATGCGGAGAGCAGGTCAAGGGGATGGCCGGCATGTGGCGGATCTGGGGTGGCCCGAAAAGTTCCGTTTCTTAACCTGGGTGGTGGTCTCTAAGAGTATCCGCCTTGTGTGTCTTCTGTGTGGTTCCTGTTTCCCGTTGTCTTATAATAAAGAGGCAAGCTCGTCTGTAGAATGCTGTCCGAGGGACACTCCACTTCTGTGCTCTGTCGTAGACGGGGTCCAGTGTGGGGCTCTCCAGTGCCCTCTGCCCCGGGGTAACTTCACGGAAAAGGCACCGAGGAGTTCTGAGCGTCTGAGTGCTGCAGGGAAGCGACATGCAGTTTGATCTGTAGGTGGCGCCAGAGGTCACGTTAACACTAGCTCGGCCAGTAATTGTGTTGTGAAATTCAAGATTTGCCCATCTGTGTTCATAAAAAGAAAAGTAGGGGCCAGTGGGTCCTGGGCTTCGTTGTGGGACACGGCGATGCATGGAAAAGGCTGGGACTAGTGTCTTTCATCATAAGTAAGCACTTGGTGTTTGCTGAACCAACAAATGAGGGAAACCCCAAGCTTCTTGTAAATGGACATCTAACTTGGAACTTAAGAGGTCTTGGAATGCCAGCGGATATATAATTTATCCAAAGTTTCTTTCTTCTTTTCTTCAGCTACAGTCTTTGTTTAATACAGATTCTTGTGTGCAGTCATCAAGCTAAATATCTGGGCCTTTAAAACATTGAATACATCCATTGTTTTTGATAAACTAGGAACGGGGATGTGAAAACAAAATTTTTAGAGATTGTAAAGGTGATGATTTCACTCATGAAATAGACATACAGAGCTTATTTTAGAAGGTTTGTTTGAACATATCTGATTCCATTTGGCTCAAGGCGAGCAATAACAACTGTTAGAAGAAAAGATAGACACAATGGCAGAATTCTTTTTTGTTTTAGAGCTATCTTTGGTTGTTCAGAAGTGTTTCATTCTTGGTTGATGGTGCATTGTGTAGATTCTGTTGTCACCTTTTGCTGTCTGTCGTGAGTCTTATCTGTGTTTCTGTTCTGGTAACAGAAGAGCTGTTGACCTTTCAAGTGGGAACCCATAGATTGAAATCATATACACGTTCCTTGTACTTCTGGTGTCATAGCTCTTCAGAGAAACAAGGACAATATCAGCCTCTTTGGAAGGCTTTTTTTTTTTCCACAGCCATATGGGCATCAAGGGTCTTGGATCCACACTGGTATCACCTAGCAAATTTGGATCCCCAGTAGAGTGGAGATCAGCAAAAAGCTTGGAACGATAGTAAATATTTGAGGGTTTATGGAGCCATAAAGGGCTCTTCCGTGACTAAACTCTCTTCACAAAAGCAGCCATACTGTCTTGTGTTCCAACAAAACTTCATGAAATGAGGATGAGACTTAAAATGCACAGCTGTCACCAGGTGAAACTGGAGACAGCCATGGCAGCTAAGGCGCCCTGAGCTGGTTTCTGCACCCAGCTGTTTTGCGAGGTGCACATGGGTCTCAAGGGGGATCCAGTCAATGAATGTTTGCACTTTGACATCACATGGACCAGGGGCTGGTGAACGTTTTCAGTAAAGGGCCAGACAGGAGATATTTTGGGCTTTGCCTGCCTCCATCTCTATTTGCCTCTGTTCACCTCTGTAGCACAATCACTCAACTCTGCCATTGTCATCAAAACAATGGAGATAACAGGTAAGTGAATGGATACAGCTGTGTGCCAATAAAACTTTATTTACAAAAAGCAGGCTATGATTTGGAGGGCCGTGTTTTGCTGACTCCTGACCTGGGCTGTTGAGTGCAAGCAACAAGATATTGATACGACAAAACACAGGAGAGACACGAAGAATGTCGAATTTCCTGGGGTCCCTTTTTGCATGTACAGCTTGATGCAAGAGATAGGTTCAGTTCAGTCACTCTGTTGTGTCCAACGCTTTGTGACCCCATGGACTGCAGCAAGCCAGGCTTCCTTGTCCATCACCAACCCCTGGAAAATGGTCAAACTCACGTCCATCAAGTTGGTGATGCCATCCAACCATCTCATCCTCTGTCATCCCCTTCTCCTGCCTTCAATCTTTCCCAGCATCAGGGTCTTTTCCAGCGAGTCAGTTCTTCACGTCAGGTAGCCAAAACATTGAAGCTTCAGCATCAGTCCTTCCGATGAATACTCAGGACTGATTTCCTCTAGGATTGACCGGTTTGATCTCCTTGCAGAGCTAGGTTAAATTCCAGGTTGTGTACATGCGTGCTAAGTTGCCTTAGTCATGTCCGACTCTTTCTAACCCTATGGACTGTAGCCCACTAGGCTCCTCTGTCCATGGGATTCTCCAGGCAAGAATACTGGAGTGGGTTGCCATTTCCTTCTCCAGGGGATCTTCCTGACCCATGGATTGAACCCAGGTCTCCCACATTGCAGTCGGATTCTTTACCATCTGAGCCACCAGGTAAGCCCAAGAACAATGGAGTGGGTAGCCTCTCCCTTCTCCAGCGGATCTTCCCGACCTGGGAATCGAATCCAGGTGTCCCACATGACAGGCAGATTCTTTACCAGCTGAGCCACCAGGGAGGTTAGGGACTGGGAAATGCTAAGTCCTTTGGATGTCTATTCAGTGCAGCTATAAAATGTCCAGTGAAGAATTAAAAACTCAAGGTGATACCCTCTTGCTTTCCTCTGATTAAGGCTTCCTGCTGCCCTCTAAACACTGGAGGACATGAGTTCATTTGTCCCTGTGTTTAATTTCTTAAAAAGAATGCGCCTCAATTCCTGCTGCTGTGTTGGTGTGAGTCCTTACTCTGAGCCATGCTGACTCAGCTCCCTCTGTCAGCCGCCGTCCAGGTTGAGACGAGGAGGGCACTGGCCGAGGGCACTCAAAACTCAGCAGTCACGTGTTTTAAAGCGATCTGCTTTCTAAATTGACAAACGATGGCCTAAAGGTCAGCTGCTTTTTTTGTTTTTTTAAGTTTTATTGGAAGTTAGCTTGGGGGTTAAGGCAGGACTGGGTCCTGTCTTTAAGATTGTGATGTTTTTGTTCATTGTGGGTTTCCTGTGTTCAGTTTGGTTTTTAGAAAAATCGCATTAAAATACTTTCCATGGTCAGTGAGATCCTGGGGACCCCTTTCCGTTTGCACTGGAGGGGGTGCCTCACCCACCTCACCCTCGTCCCTGCCCCTTCTCAGATACAGAAACTGAAGCATGAGGTGGCGGGAGTTCTGGAACAGCTGGTTTCAGAGTAGCTCCTGAGTCCGCGTTTTTAACCAGAGGACTGGGCTGGCTCTCCAATTCTGAACTACATGTTTTGTTAGAGTAATAGGGTGATGACAGACTCATCCAAAAGGAGCCTCCTTTTGTTTAAAGGTGTCAGGGTTGAGGAGGAAAGGGGTCTGAACAGCCCTGCTCCTGGCGCTACTATGTGGCCGACACCCAGCTAGGGATCGTACCTCCGGTTCTCAGTGTGCTTCTCTGTTCATGGAGTGCTCAGTCGCTTCAGTCGTGTCCAACTCTTTGCAACCCCATGGACTGTAGCTCACCAGGCTCCTCTGCCCATGCGCTTCTCCAGGCGAGAATACTGGAATGGGTAGCCATTCCCTTCTCCAGAGGATCTTCCCAACCCAGGGATCGAACCCCAGTCTTTTGTGTTGCGGAGTCTTTACCTGCTAAGCCACCTAGGAAGCCTTTCTCTCATCCGTAAAATGGGCCATTTCAGGCATTTGGCCTAATGATAACGTCGGCAGGTTGACAACAGCAAAGCAGAAATCGGCTCTCCTGTGTCTTTCTAATTTTGTCAGAGCCGGGGCATGGGGGTACCCAAGAACTAGTACTGTGACCTTATGACCTTGGGCATCACGGTCTCTATCTTACTTCCCACCCCAGCCCACATCTGCAACACGTGGTCCAAAACCGTGGCAACTGCAGCTCCAGCCAGGGTCGGAGGCTGTCTCCCCTCCCCTCCACACTGCAGGAAGGCTGCACAGAAGCTTCTGTTTCCACCCCTGCTACCTGGCTGGTCATAGGCCATGGCCGTTGCAAAGGGCGCTGGGAGATCACGGCCGCAGAGTAGCTCTACTGAGCTAAAACCCGGAAGGAGATGCTGGGTCACGTGTATTCTCTGCCCCGAGCAGTCATGCAGTGTTCTCGTGAAGCCCGGAGGTGACTTGGCTATGAGACGCTTGGCACTGGCCTTGAACCCCCAAGGTACCCTACTCAGGAATGCTTCTGTGTCACCAGGACTTCACTGGGGCTCCCTCTGCCTGCTCTTTGTGGATATCGGCCCATGGCGTCCTTCCAAGGTTTTCTGTCACTCTGGGCTAGTGGGTCTCAACTGGCTCTGGGCTGAAGTACGTGGGAAGCTCTTGGGTAATTGGAATCTGCCTCTGCAGGGAGGCCCTGGGCGTTGGTCCCTGCTAAGGTTGTGCAGGTGACCCTAATGTGCAGCCAGGTGGGACCCGCTGCCCCAGGGAAGAAGCAGGGCTGTCTTCATGGATGTTTGCACCTATACTGGCCCGGAGGGCCCCACACTCGGGTACCTACTCTGCTGATGCTACTTTGTAATTCTTAGTTTTTGAACCAGGGGTCCTGAGTTTGCATTTTGCATCAAGCCCAAATTACACAGCCAGTCCTGTGAGGAGAGGAAACATGCCTCAGAAGGGAGCCAGTGTACGTTACTGGTACAGAAAAGGTGTCAACCTTTGCCACCAAGACTGCTGTCTGGAGTCAGCCAGCCAGGGCTCTGGACAGGAGGGGAAAGCACCATGAATTGTGATGGTCTAGAATTTCCCTGCACGATTCCATTCAAACGTTACAGTGAATGCTATTTGCATTTGTTATTATGAACAAAGCTGATTTTCAGAAAAGTTTGACCTGCTCAGTGCAGCTCGTACAGGAAAGTCAAACCCATGTGTGCTGGGCTCATGTGTTATTTACGGTGTGACCCCACTTCGACGGGGCTGTCTTCCACTGGCAGAAGTGGGGGACTTGGGAGGGAGCCATTTGAGTTCCAAGTGTCGAGGCTGGAAAAGGACATGATCTTTTGCAAGAATGGTGAGGTCTGTAGTTGGCTTGGAAGGTATTTTGAATATGGGTATTGTCGGATGACTGGAAAATGTCCCCAGGCAATGTGTCCACAGCTGCAGGTAAGTATTGCAGGAATGACCGCTGTTACATTCCCCCAGCTCAGGCAGGTTACAAAACGGTTGAGCAAATTTTGCTTCAATACTGATCTTGATAACTACACTTGAACTCCCAGCACTGTGACAGCCCCCGGAGCCCACTCTCAGAGGCCACTTAGATAGAATCTCGTTTACGTCTCACACCTTGAGACGCTTCTGTTTTAATAGAGAAGAAAATGAAGGTAAAGGACCCAAGTCCAGCACGTGGTCGGGGTTAGAACCTGTATTTGTGTCCTGAGTGGAGCTCCGTTTATTAGCTAACACCACCTGCTCGAGAGACCTAACGCCAGTTTTCTTCATTGCTTTTGGAGTCATAAGCCCCTTTGTCAGTCCAGCCAGGTCTACACATCCTCTCTTTGAATGACATTTAAGAGAATAAAGCAAAATATATAAGCTTGTGGAGGAAAACTATTGAAATCGTTATCAAAATATTTCTCTCAAACAGATACCAGGTGAAAAAAAAATATGTCTTGGTTTAAGTGCATTTAATTAGCATCATATTAAAGGCTGTAGCGGTCGACCTATAGCATAACTATCAGTTATAGTCAGCCTTGGGCTTTCTATGTCCACAGTTCCTCCATGGCCATGGGTTCAACCAACCGCAAGGTGTAGTCCTGTAATATTTATTATTGGAGAAAAAAATCTGTGTATAAAGTGGTCCAGTGCGTTTCAAACCTACGTTGTTCAAGAGTCAGTCAACCGCAATCTTATTTTGAAGTGGAGATGCTCATAAGTATTACTTCAAGGTAGCTATAGCAGCCGGGATGTTACATGACACTTGGGAGACGAGAAGCATGTGAGCCTAGCTGTGTCCCACCTTTTGGCTACCCCGCAGACTGTCGCGCGCCAGGCCCTTCTGTCCACGAGACTTTCCAGGCAAGAATACTGGAGTGGGTTGCCACTTCCTCCTCCGGGGGCCTTCCTGACCCAGGGGTTGAACCCACATGTCCTGCATCTCCTACACTGCAGGCAGATTCCTCACTGCTGAGCCACCAGAGGTATGTGAAAATCGCTGCTCTCTTCTGTTGACCCGGCCACAGGTCCTGTCATGCTTCTATGTTCTCTCTGGTCCCTACACCCCAAACTGACAGGTGCTCAATTTCAGTTAGAGGCGAGTGAAATAAGAGTCATCTTATTTCCCTCGCAGATCCCTGGACCTTATAAATTCTACCCGTGGTCCCTTTACCCCTGTGTTAAGACCTCTGATGCTCATGGAATTTCTGGGCTCTGATTTTCTTGGTAAAATTTGAACTTGCAGTTATCCATCATTACTAGGTCTAGTAGCATCAGCACTTAAACATTTACCCCTGCCTTACCCTACCCCAAAGAAAACCGTGCATTAGAGGGGATTCCCCAAACAGGGCTCTTTGCAGTGCCTACGTACAGCCCTTTTCCAACAAGCTCTTCTTAAGACGGCTCAATCCTCGCCTGTTAGTTTGAGGGACTTTGGCTTATAGAAAACAGGCACTGTATGTTCATCAAACAATTCTGAAATTCTCAAGGCATTAAACACACCCAGGAGTGCTCAAGCTGTTCCGCCTGGTTCTCGAGAGGTCACTGCAGAGTGGCTTCAGCCTACCACGGAAGGGTGTTTCCCCAAGGCTGAGGGAGTAGCACATGAGTAGCAACGGCAGGTAATTCTAGTCCTCAGCCCAGGGTCGTCTGGACCGCTCACCTTAGGCCTCCTGGGAGGGAAGGGGTTATCTCAGCTGCATGGGGGTCACTTGTCCATCTGCAACAGTCTGCCTTCACTTTTTTTTTTTTAGTTTGGATAAATGACCCCTTTAAATTTAAGGGAAATTCATGTCCTGTGTGTAATTCTTTCCAAGCGCATAGACATCTCTGGATTGGGAGAGGAACTGGTCCTTTCTGCCTCTTCTTCAATTGTGCCTTTGTCCCTTGTTGCAAGAAGACATTTCTAACAGCAAGACCTGAGGGAATCGGTGGTGCAGATGTCATTTGGAAATGTTTTGTCTTTAAAAGAATAATCTTTTTTTCCAGATACTCATTTCTCTGCCGACTCCAGCCTAGTCTCCAGCCACAGGGCGGCAGACGTTTTCTGTAAAGCTGGCAGGGAACATTGTAGGTTTTGCAGGCCGTACAGTCTCTTGCAGCTGCTCAGTTCTGGCTTCACAACACAAAAGCAGCCAGGGATGGTACTTAAAGAAATGCGTGTAGTTGTGTCCCTGGAATGCTTTACAGACACCAAAATTTGGATTGCATGTAATTGTACATCACAGCATATTTTTAAATTTCTCAACCATTTAAGAATCTAAAAACTACTCTTAGCTCGTGGGTTGTACAAAAGCAGCTCATGGGTTACTGTGAGAAACACTGGGCAAAGTACATAGGGATCTCTCACTGTTACCTTTACAACTATACATGGATCTACAATGATCTCAGTAAAAATTTCAGTTAAAAAGACAAACTAACAGGCAGTTGACTGGATTTAGCAGCCCCCAGGCTGTGGTTTACCACCCCTGCCAGTGAGAACAGCTTATGAAAATATGATACATAATTTGAAACTGCTCTCCTATTTCTGAGATTGTTTTTGACATGAATTGAGTGGTTGAATAGGATTTTTTCCTGACATGGGTTGTCCCCAAATATTGGTTTTACATTACAGTTCAAGTACAAAAGCCTTAGCTGTTAGCTGTTAGAATTAAAGATTCTAGTGTGGTTTGAGTAAGTTAATGGAGGTAAATTTACATTTGTCAAATGTTCACTTAATTAAGAAGCTTAGCATATCCTCTCTTGAAATATGAAAGTCATTTATAAGAAGTCCTGTAGTATTAAAATGTTTTCTTTTAAAATAATAATCTATACATATTATTTTAATCAAGCAATACCAGAGGATGTACAGTGAGAAGTCTCTTTCCCATGACAGCCCCTCATTTTCCCTTTCAATAGGCAGTCACCATTAGCTGTGTCTATAAATTCTTTGGTTTAAAAATTTGTCATCGGGAGACTCCTGGTGGTCCCATTGTGAGGACTTCATGCTTTCACTGCTGGGGGCCCAAGTTCAATCCCTGGTTGTGGAACTAAGATCCTAAAAGCTGCAGGAAGTGGCAAAAAATAAATAATGCATCATGGCTCTCTTTTGGCTGCCAAAAGTCGTGGTTACAGTAGCTACCAGGGCCAGATGTGCTCTGAACCTCACAAAGGCCGTGACCGCCTGCAGCAACTCTCCATTGTAGGTGATGCTGGCCCCGTGTTACACCTTGAACTCCTGAAGGCAGAGTGATTGGTCAGAGGGGGTCGTGGTGTCTGAGTGGTTTTGTGGTTTGACGAAATGAAACCCTCCTAATGCCGAGTGGCTGTTGGTGTGGAGCTTGAATGAGACATTTGAACGATGAGCCACTTTCTGGTATTGAAAGTGTTCTATACTGTCACTGGGGTTGTCTTCGTACAAAAGCAATATGTGGTCACTGGAGGAAATGGAGAAAAGCAAAATAAAAATTAACCTGTACTGCCAGGAGCTGCTAGAAACCAAAAGAAGCAAGAAGGAACATTCCCCTAGAACCTCCAAGGAACCATGGCTCTACCAGCACCTTAAGTTTGGATTTCTGGCCTCCAAACCTCTGAAAAAATACTTTTCTGTTGTTGTAAGACAAAAAAAAAAATTAACCCATGCTTCAGCCGTTGCAACACCTTGCTGTTGGGACACCTCTACCCAAAGGCAGGTAAGGAAGTTTTCCATTGCCAGTGCTGTGATAAAAAGCTTTGTGGAGGACTGTGGAATGCATCCTTACTTCTTGAAGATGAACTTTGAATAGAGCATGGTAGTTAAGACCCCAGAGGCTGCAGTCAGAGTATCTGGTTTGAATTCTGGGTCTTTCATTTTATTAGCTGCATGACCTTGGTCATACTACTTAAGACTCTCTATGCCTCATTTTTCAAAATCTATGAAATAGACGTAATGCCTACCTCATCAAGTTGTCTTGAGAGCTACATAAGTTAATCTACGTAAAAGAGCTAGAACAGTGCCTGGCTCGTGCCAAGCCCCAGGTCAGACTCGCTAGCTAGAATTTATGTTTTTTAATGAGCCATTAATAGCTGCCAACAATTCTCAAATATGCAGGAGTTTCCTTAATCCTCAATTATGTGTGACTTTGGAATTAATTCTGTATGGTGTGTATTGGATTTGCTTTGTTAATAGTAACTCCTAATGCAGCTACTTGAATTGGAACAAACCTGCACAGACCTTGTCCTCGTGCCCTTCTCTCTGGTCAAATACAAAACTCCTCTACTTTGAAAACAAATGGACGAGGGGCTTCCCTGGTGATCCAGTGGCTGAGACGCCTCACTTCCAATTCAGGGAACCTGGGTTCGATCCCTGGTCAGGGAAGTGAATCCCACATGCCAAATCAAGTATCAGAGATCTCGCATGCCGCAACTGATATCTGACACAGTCAAATAAATAAAGATATTTTTTAAAGAAAAGAAATGGACATAATAAGTGAACACAATAGAAATCACCTATTATTTTTAAACAAAATTCAACTCCACGGCCAGTTAGTGAGGAAAGAATATTCTTATGCCATGCTAGGAAAAGATTGTGGTGGGGGTACTAATTGGGTGATATCTACCAAAATATAAAAATGTGAGTTCCCTTTGACCCAGCAATTACAGAAATTTCTCCTGAGGAATTAAGGAAGCAAGTGAGTGTTTACAGAGTTGTTCAGAGCAGCATAGTCCTTGAGAACAGTTAGAAGGATACAACCAAACGCCTTGAGAATGGGGCTGTCAAATGATGATGTAGTCAGGCAGTCATGACCATGCATCACTTTAAAAAAAGACAAAAAGCTTCCTGGTGGTCCAGGGGTTAAGAGTCTGCCTGCCGATGCAGGGGACGTGGGTTCTATCCCTGGTCTGGGAAGATGCTCCAAGCCACAGGCAGCTAAGCCTGTGCCACAGCTTCTGAGCCCACGCTCCCCAGTGAGAGGAACCACCGCCAGGAGGAGCCGCAGCGAGAGAGAGCCTGGGCAGCAAAGACCCAGCCAAACGGTTTTTAAAAAAGGTGCATCTGACCCATGTGTGTCGACAGGTAAGTAGCTGAAGGTCAATTATTAAGTGGAAAGAAAAAAGTTGCAGTCTAATTCCCCTTGGCGTTTTAAATAGAGATTGTCTTAAAGGATATGAAATAACTTGAATGGTGGCTGTCTTGTAAGTGAAGCAGACTTGGGAAAGAGATTTTTATGACTTTAATAAAATCTGTTCTGTTGGGCTTTTTACAGCAAGGGAGTATTAAATTAATGGAAAAATAGCTTTAATCTGCCAGATTCTCATCCACTTTGCCAGTTTTTTTACTTTGATGTCCATGTTCTAAATATAAATATACACACTGATTTAAAAGTGTAAAATCCTTTGAAATTTAAAAATTCTGTGAGCATTTCATCCCTTGTGTTTTACACACTCTGCCTCCACACCCGTCTCCTCCACCTACCCACCCTTGGACACTTTTTAATCTTATTTTCTGGAAAATACTTGAATAACCAAATAAAAAGTACTTTATAATGCCGCTTATGAATTGCACAGAACTTCTTTCAAAATGTGAGCCTGGAAAAATTTATCATCTTCATGGGTTTGTTATTTTCTGGCATTCTTACTTCAGGATAAAATAGGAATTTACCTAATTAGAGCAGTAATTTCAGCAACTGACTTGTTTTTTGCCCAAAACAATCCAATTATCAAGTAGATCTGTTCTTTTATTTTGTTCGCAATTCACTGTCCAGTCTTGCGCTTTCCTTTAACAAGATATTCTCAAAGAACATGACCACACCTCTGAAGGACAGGGAATATTGTGCTAGGGACAACGCAATGCGTGATTGATATTTCACACCAAAAATAATAATGGTCTTAATTTTTTTTAATTTAAAACTGTTGTAATACATTCTATCATTTTTATCATATAAATTAAATTCATGCTTGTAGAAAATTTGGAAAACCCAAAATGATACACAAAAGTGAGATTACCTGTGTGTGCGCTATCTTGTCTGTGTCTGCCACCCACCAGGCCGCCGGGCCCGTGGGGTTTCCCAGGCAAGGACACTGGAGTGGGTTGCCATTTCCTCTTCCAGGGCATCTTCTCAACCCAGGGATCAAACCCAGGTCTCTTGCATCTCCTGTGTTTGGCAGGTAGATCTTTACCACTGTGCCACGTGGGAAGCACTTAATTACCTATAATTTAGTCCCCAGTCCATAGGTATCAGTTGCTAACATTGTGCTCTATTTTCTTAGTCTTTTTCTCTGCTTAGTATGTTTTTACATCATTGTGATATAGTAAGTATACATACTAATATATATACTAAGTGTAATAATATAAATGTCTGCACAATTTGAAACTTTTATTTTCCCCTCTTTGTAACCTAACATAGCATTTTTTCATGTTGTCAAAACGACATATAAATGTTACTTACCATTATTCCCTTGGTGGACATTTGGGTTTCTTTTCATTAAAAATAATACATAAAGCTCTTTTCATATATAGGATTTTCTTCCTTTCAATTCAGTTGCTCAGTCGTGTCTGATGCTTTGCAGTCCCATGGACTGCAGCACGCCAGGCCTCCTAGTCCATCACCAACTCCCAAAGCTTGCTAAAACTCATGTCCATCGAACTGGTGATGTCATGCTACCATCTCATCCTCTGTCTTCCCCTTCTCCTCCTGCCCTCAGTCTTTCTCAGCATCAGGGTCTTTTCCAATGAGTCAGCTCCTCGAATCAGGTGGCTAAAGTATTGGAGCTTCAGCTTCAGCATCAGTCCTTCCAATGAATGTTCAGGACTGATCTCCTTTAGGACGGACTGGCTTTCTTCTGTTAGAGTCCCAGAAATTGAACCACTAGGTCAGAAGCCACCAGTGTATTTAGGCGCTTACTGAACGTTGCCAGATCGCCTCCCGCAAAGACTGTCCCGTTCGTCCTCGTCAGTAGCTCTGAAAGGCTGGGCTGGCTTTCCCCTTCTCCAAAACTGGGCATTATTTTGTTAAGTGCTGTAATAATTTATACAAGCTGATTATCATTGTTGCATTAGTAACTTTTAATAGCATTAGTAGAGGACTTTTTAAAAAATCCATCCATGATCATATTTTTGCATAGTTAAGTGATGTGTATTAAATTTTTAAATAGCAAAAAAAAAAAATCACAACTGAATTGATCAAAGTGAAAGTGTCAGTCAGTCACGTCTGACTCTTTCTGACCCCATGGACTGTAGCCCACCAGGCTCCTCTGTCCATGGGATTCTCCAGGCAAGAATCCTGGAGTGGGTAACCATTTCCTTCTCCAGGGGATCTTCCTGACCCAGGGGTCAAACCCATGTCTCCCATACTGCAGTCAAATTCTTTACCGTATGAGTCACTAAGGAAGCCCAGATTAAATCTTAAACGGTAAAAAATATCACAAGTGTCCTGATGACCAGGTATCAATTTGCAAATGTCAAATCCACCAACCCTTTAATCCAGCAACATCGTGGACAGTATATAGACATAAATCATTTGAAATTTCACATTTAGCACATAATTACTATAGTAACCAGTAAAAGGAGTAATTATTAAAAATCTGGACTGTTTGCTCAAGAATGATGGGAGTTTATACGATGTGACTTGATTTGTTTAATCAATATTAAATACTACTTGTATATAAATCTTAGAACTCAGCAAATGCTGTAACTTCTAACTGGTCAAGGACATTCATGATGACCAAGAGCTGCCAGCATAATTGGTTTTTTGGTGATGGCTGCTTGAAAATTGCCAGGCAGGGAACCATTTCCAATTGATTATCTTTCATTGCTAATAGCTTCACAGACTGTTTCTACTCCTGTATTTAAATGTGACTCTTGAAAGCTGAACGTAACAGTGATCAAGGAAAGGGGATGGAATGGACACCACAAAAAAAAAAAGAAAGAAAAAAAATGCAGGCCTTTGCCGATTTTTCGAAACTGAGGGCAAAATAAAAATTGGAAAAAATGCTACAGCTGACAAAGGGGGCAGATGGAAGGAAGCAGTTCCTTAAATTTTGACATATTTAAAAGGAAGGAAAGAAGAATGCTTATCTAGTATTTTAAGGGCTACTTCTTGTGCTTTCATTTCTGTATCATTTAAATATTTGGGAAAAGATTCAGGATTGCTGTAAAAGTAGCTTAAGAATAGCTGAGAGAGGACATCCCTGGTGGTCCAATGGTTCAGAATCCAGCTTGCAATGCAGAGCACATGGGTTCAATCCTTGGTCAGGGAACTAAGATCCCAGTTGCCGTGGATCTTCAACTCCGGGGCCCACGCACCCCAGCTAGAGAGTCCATGTGCTGAAACAGAAGAAACAGAGTCCCAACACAGCCAAATAAATAAACTACATATATATATATATATATTTTTTTTTTTTTTTTAATAGCTGAGGGACATCCTTGGTGGTCCAGAGATTGACTCCATGCTCTCATTTGCCATATGGTGATTTTCAAATTCTATCATTCTTTTCTCATCTGTCAATAGGAATTTCTGTACAGAGGCACTGCCCTTCCTCCCCATTTATTGACTTATGTTGTGTGCTCTTCTCTTTGCCTATTTAGTTTGTTCAGATTGCTCCAGATTTGGCCACTGGGAGGTCTTTCGGATTGGCTCCTCTCAGCTCGGTCCCACAGGTTTTTAAGCACATCCTCACTTTCTGTATCACATGCTCAGGTGCCTCTTGAGTATCTCCTGCCCCAGCTCTGAAATGAACTATTTCTCCTAGGGGCTGGTTCTTTTCAGTGGAGAAGAGTATTTAATCCTGATCTGCTCCCTAGTGTGTCCACTTCCCTCCCACCCTATCCCTCCCACCACCCCCCTGGTTCAAGTCGTCACACTATTTCATCTTGATAACTGCCTCTTTATGGGCCCCCTACCCCAGTCTTGCCTTCCTCCAAGCCCCTCAAAACAGTAGCAAAAATGGAATTTTAAAACATTAGCTAGAAGACAAACGAGTAATACTTTCGCCTTTAAACAAAGCCAAGGACCTTTAGTTCTTCCTCAAGAACTATAGCTGATGTTCTGAGCCGTGTCCTTTGAGCTGTTTTACAGGTACTGAAACGCCTACCAGGTGGGAGATGTTAACTGTGTGCTGCCCATAAGCACAGAGATTGCCCCCACAGACCAGTTGGAACCAGAAGGTTGATGATGCTGACTCCTGATTACTTCACCATCAACCAATCAGAAGAAGGTCCACGAGCGGTCACACCCTCTATGAAGCATTTCTATAAACCTCCTCACTCTCCCTCCAGGGCAGGACACAGTCTTATGGGCATTAGCCTGCTATGGCCTCCTTTGCCTGGCAAAACAAAGCTCTTCTGCTTTGTCTGAACAGCCAAGACGTTCACCAGACCCCATCATTTCCTTGCACAAAACCTTTGCTGGGTGTCAGGGTAGGTCAGGATAACTGAAATCACTCATAGACATATACAGATACAGGGGTGTATCTGTAAGATATGCTCACAGTCTACCGTCTTAGTGGAGGATTGGCTAATTTCTTTTAAAAGAACCAGAACGAAAATGTTCTAGGTTTTGCAGGCCATTCAGATCTGCTGTTGCAGCCCCAAAGCAGGCACAGACAGTGTGTAAGCATGTGAGTATTGCTATGTTCCAATAAAACTTTATTTACAAAAACAGGCAGTGGGCTGGATTGGCCCAAGAGCCATAGATTGTCAACCTCTGCCCTAGAGGGCAGGCTTCCCTGATGGCTCAGCAGGTAAAGAATCTGCCTGCGATGCAGGAGACACAGGAAGGGCAGGTTCAATCCCTGGGGCAGAAAGAACCCCCGGAGGAGGAAATGGCAACCCACTGCAGTATTTGTGGCTGGAGTCTCCCAAGGACAGAGGAGCCTGGTGCACTACTTCCAGAGTGTCACAAGGAGTCAGTTTTCTGAAGCTTGCCAGAAACTGCTGAGAACCTTTAGGAAGCTCTCAGTGGGCAGCTGCACAGCTGATCCACACAAAATTCTCCAAAATTAGCCTGTCTTCCTGTCTGCCAAACCTCTTAAGGGTGCCCCCCACTAGCAGAACCTAAAACCACAGGGAAGGGGATTCTGGGAAATGTCAAGATGGCAACCAATTAGCCCAGTGGCTTTCCTGTCTCCAGGGACTGAAATCCCTCCCTTGCTCACTGCACACTCTCTACTAGGTTCTCCTCTCTCAGTTCTTCAAACCTGCTGGTCTCTTTTCAACCTCAGGACCTTTGCACATGCTACCCCTTGCTTGGAATGATGTTTCCACCCTTTTCCCTCTTTTTTAGATCCCAGATCAAAGAGTACTTTCTTGGAAAGGCCTTCCCTGACCCCTCTATTTAAAACTGCCTCCCCTTTTACTGTCCTATCTCAAAGCTAAGGAACTCTTTTGTTCCTTGTCATATTTCCAGGATTTACATGCAGAAGGGCTCGGATAGTCACTAAATGGATCTAACCCCACAACTGGCTAACATTGTACTTACATATTATGTTGATTGATTGTTGGTCTGCTTTCTATATCCATATAAAGTCGGGGGGCAGAAGTTAGGACTCTACCATTTATTCCTTACACCTAGTCCCTAAAATAGTACCTGGAACATAGTCACTATTCAGTATATATTTGTTAGATGGATCAATGATGAACGCCACACATTTTAGGGACTTCCCTGGCGATCCAGGGATTAAGACTTAATGCTTCCACTACAGATGGTGTGGGTTCCCCTTTGGGGAACTAAGGTCCTGCCTGCTGCCTGTGGCCAAACAAACAAAACGTCATACCTTTTTAAAAACCTTACTGTGAGGACTTCCCTGATGGTCCGGTGGCTAAGATAATGCTGCCAGTGCAGGGCGCCCAGGTTCGATCCCTGATGGGGAAACTACACCCCACCTGCTGCAACTAAGACCTGGCACAGCCAAATAAATATTAAAAAAAAAAAAAAAACCTTACTATGGATAGTAAATACTAGCTAATCATGGATATCAGATAGAATTATATAGCAAAATTTTCTTTTTTATAAAGTGTGTTCTGAATGTCCATTCAGTGTCTGGACTTTTCATATTTCCATGCGGCAGGCAACCCAAACAAGGACAGGCACTCTGCCTTTGGAACAGCAGCTCCGAGTGTGGGGACCATGCGCCCTGTCACCTCTCTCCCCTCTGTGGGGACGGTGACCCTGTCAGCTCTCTCCCCTCTGAGTGTGGGGACAGTAACCCTGTCGGCTCTCTCCCCCCTGAGTGTGGGGACCCTGCGCCCTGTCAGCTCTCCCCTCTCTGTGGGGATGGTAACCCTGTCAGCTCTCCCCTCTCTGTGGGGATGGTAACCCTGTCAGCTCTCCCCTCTCTGTGGGGATGGTAACCCTGTCAGCTCTCTTCTCTCTGTGGGGATGGTAACCCTGTCAGCTCTCTCCGCTCTGAGCATGGGGACCGTAACCCTGTCAGTTCTTTCCCTCACCTTAAGATGTCACTAAGTGACTTGGCCGTGGCTTCTGCTGGTTGTTGCTACAAGAGCCTGGAGGTCAGGCCAGGAAGGGAGGAAATGACCTGGTGTTATGAGCAAATCTCCCACTTCCTCCAGCGCCTGGCAGACAAGGTGCTGATGTGTCCCCCCACCTCTCGCTTTAGGGGCGGGGGACATTCATTAGCACACCTGATATTGTGGAGCCTGGCAACTTCTGTTTTCTTCCACAGCCAGGAGCTTAATAAATCAGGCCAAACCCGATAAATCACGTCCCGTCATGGGTCCAGCACTGTTCCTAGGACACTGGAATGGATTCAGATGTCCAGTAGTGTTTCTGCTCTCAAGAAGTGGTGGGGGAGCTGAGAAATAGAGGAATTAAAGAACTAAAAGTAGTAGGAAGTCCTACAGGCAATATGGTTTTCTGGATTGGATCCCAAAGCCGAGAAAAAGGATATTGTTGGGGAAAATCAGTGAAATACAAACAAAATGTCAAGTTTAGTTAATAGTGTGGAACCAGTGTTAATGTCTTAGCCTGTGAATTAGGAGAAGCTGGGTGAAGCATATCTAGAAGGTCCTGTATTATCTCTGAAATATTTCCATGAGTGCAAAAGTAGTTGTAAAAGTACAAGGCTTGAATAGCATCGGTATATATCACAGGCTCCCAAGGCAGTGAATGAGTTCCTGAAACTGAACAGCCCTGGGATAAATCCCCATTTCTACCACCTACCAGCTTTGTGACCTTAAGTAAGTGACTCAGCCTCTCAGAGCGTTAGTTTTCCTGATCTTTAAACAATGTCCATGTCATCGGGTTGTTGTGAGGGCTTCGTGAGACGCCATCTCCTCGTGTGGTACTTGCGCATGATTAATTGTCAATAAATGTTAGCCTTCCCTTCTCTGTCATTTTGGAAAAAGGGGCAAACACCTTGAGACAATGGGGGCCTCTCTGTCTCTTCTCCCTGGCGGCACGTTCTGTCTTAACACAGCGTCCTTTCAAGAGTGGCTTGTCGCCTAACTGCAGCTGGAATCCCTGTAGAGTCCTGGGCCTCGCCCAGGACCACCGAGTCAGGCTTTCTGAGAATCTGCACTTTAAACATCTCCCCTCTCCCCAGGACCCCAAAGTGCCATTCTAACTGACGTTTTTGAACTCTGGTGTTGGAGAAGACTCTTGAGAGTCCCTTGGACTGCAAGGAGATCCAACCAGTCCATCCTAAAGGAGATCAGTCCTGAATATTCGTTGGAAGGACTGATGCTGAAGCTGAAACTCCAATACTTTGGCTACCTGATACAAACAACTGACTCATTGGAAAAGACCCTGATGCTGGGAAAGATTGAAGACCAGAAGAGAAGGGGACGACAGAGGATGAGATGGTTGGATGGCATCACCAACTCAGTGGACATGAGTTTGAGCAAGCTCTGGGAGTTGGTGATGGACAGGGAGGCCTGGCGTGCTTCAGTCCATGGGGTCGCAAAGAGTCGGACACGAATGAGCGACTGAACTGAACTCACATTTACTCTTCACACTGTCCTGAAAATTAAATCTCTGTTTTATTCTCACACAGAGACCTTCCCCAAAGCCTGTGTTGGCCCTTCTCCTACCTGACTTCCTCCTCTGATCCCTTGGAGGGTTTTACTTCCTTCCACTACTCCCCCCAAACCCCTGGGGCTGTGGCCGTGCTCAGTCGCCTCAGTTGTGTCTGACTCTGTGACCCGTGGACTGTAGCCCACCAGGCTCCTCTGTCGGTGGAGTTTTCCAGGCAAGAATACTGGAGTGGGTTGCCAAGCTCTCCTCCAGGGCATCTTCCCCACCCAGGGATCGAACCCACGACTTAAATCTCCTGCATTCGCAGGCGGGTTCTTTGCCACCAGCACCACCATATGCTCCCCGATACATATGCCCCCCTTCCCAGGTGTGGTCTGCAACTTTCAGTCGCCTGCCTTTCTGTTGATGACTCCCAGGTTCCTATCACTGATCCCAGTGATTCTTCTAACAATCGTCAGCTTGACTGAGTACTCACTGAGCAAAGTGCCCTGGACCTTGACTTTGATTAGCTCACTTGTTTTCCCAGAGTAGCCCTTTGAGATCCGTCATCATCATCACCCTCCTACAAATGATGAAACAGAACCTCAGAGGGAGAAGCAACTCCTTCCAGCTTGTAAGAATCAAAACTGGGTTTTGAACTTGGGACAGTCTGACCTCTCAACCTCCCTGCAGGCCTCTCAGCTGTGCTCCGAAGGGCCTGACACAGCACTGGATGCAGTCCCTTCTCTCTGCCTCCCCCACTCTCATTCCAGATATCTTCCGACTGCCTGTCCAGAACCTCAGATGTAATCCCAGGTCCTGAGTCTTCGCATCTCCCGGAAACATTCCCCGCAGATCTCTGACTTCACCCATCCCCCCCTTTCATCTCACGGTTTTTGCCGCTCACTGTCCTGTTACTGAAAATGAGTTGACATACAGTGCAGATCTCTCAGAAGTGATCTGAACTTAGTGGCAGAGCCAGAAACAGCCTAACGTGCTTGGCTATAGAAGCTTCTCCACTGGCAAATAGGACATTGCTGAGTCCGTATTCAACTAAGTTCAAGTGACCCAACACAGGTTGCCCCTGTGACACAGCGGTGTAAACCTAACCTTCACTTTTCTTTCTAACCTAATCACGCACTTCTTCCCTGCTTTTGTCATTCACCAGTCGCTCAGTCGTGTCGGACTCTTTGCCACCCCATGAACCACAGCACGCCAGGCCTCCCTGTCCATCACCAACTCCCGGAGTCCACCCAAACCCATGGCCATCGAGTCGATGATGCCATCCAGCCATCTCATCCTCTGTTGTCCCCTTTTCCTCCTACCCTCAATCTTTCCCAGCATTAGAGTCTTTTCCAATGAGTTAGCTCTTCGCATCAGGTGACCAAAGTATTGGAGTTTCAGCTTCAACATCAGTATCCAAAATGAAGAATTAGTGATCATAAATGCTTCAAAAATAAGCACAAATAGGAAAATGCGGTAGACTAGAAGGCTGCTCATAATGGCTTTGATAATCAGTCCAGCTTAAAGGTGTGATACCACCAAATGTGCTTTTTTAAGTTTTTTAATATAGATTATCTCTAATGTCAACTTTTTAATATACACCCCCAGAATTTAGTGTTGTCTTGAGAAGTCAGAGAGTCCAGCAACACCAGGCCCACTTCCCTAATGTCAGTAACTGGTAAGGGCAGAACACTGGCAGTTGTTTTCAGAAGGGTCTGGCCTCTCTCTGAGTCTGCCCCCCATTGTCAGCGGCCCCTCGTCTCCCGCTTGGCCTGGTTTGGTTAACCTCCTTTGCAGTCTCCCTTTAGGCCTGGGCAGCAAGGACCCCTGCCCTGGACGCTTCACTTCCGTGGTTCTGAATATAAAATATGCACACAAAGTATTTATTAAAAATCATGGGCAGGGACTTCCTTGGCGGTCCAGTGGTTAAGACGTCTCCTTCCAGTGCAGGAAGTGCGAGTTCAATTCCTAGTCAGGGAGCTAAAATTCCACATGCCTTGTGGCCAAAAAACCAAAACAAAACAGAAACAACAGTGTAACAAATTCAATAAAAACTTTAAAAAATGGTCCATCTTAAAAAACAATCGTGGGCAAGTCGGCCCCTCAGCATCTGGTACTCAGTGAGGGCATCGTGCAAGCCGTGGCATTAAACATCCTTACTCGTGGCTGACGTCTTCACATCTGTGGTACTGTTCTGCAAAGCAAAAGGCACTTGCTTCCGAACGCCTTGAAGGTTTGGGGTTGTCTTCCTGCCAACATCTGACAACACTCTCCACAGTGTGTAGAGGATTTGAGCAGGGGAAGCACTCTAAGAAAGAGAAAAGATAACCTGAGCCGACCGCCGAAGCCTTCTCCCGTGCCGTAAATCAGTGAGATACTTGTCCATCACCCCAGCAGTACCAGAGCTTCCCCTTTCTTGTTTCTCTTTGTCCTAGTTCATGATTCGAGACGTGCTTACAGAGAGCACAGTGTTGGTACCAGCTGCACACGGCAGCAGAGAACATTTTATAATATTAACTCATGTTACCCTTCCATTTGCGTTTACGTTGGTCTGGATGTAACAGGCTTGGGTTCCCAACACTGGCAGCTAGGTGAACACTGACTGAATGCCGGCATTGAAAATAGTTTTATTTTTCTAACGTATTTAATGGGCTTTAACAAATACTTTGAACTATATATATATATATATATATATATTTCAGCTTTGTTTAAATAATTTTTACATAAAGCTTGATGTCAATTAATTATCATTTGTATTTTACCTTTCCATCTTAAATAATTTTGAATGTTTTGGAAGAAAAATATTTTAAAATGTTTGTGAAGTATTTACTTTTTAGCATTTAATTTTTTAATGAGGATTCAAATCTTTTATACTTTGATGATTTTATTTTATTTTTAAAAACTTTTTAGATGATTATCGTCAAAATCAGGGGTCAACAAATGACAGGATTTTATTTCAAACAGCCTCAGGGCTATACTTACCCCATGAGGTAAGAATGTTTTCTATATTTTTAAAGGTTTGTAAAACAAACCAAGATGAACATATGAAAGGGACCATATGTAGACCGCAAAGCCTAGAGCATTTATTAGCTGGCTCTTCGCAAAAATATAGTCTTTGGTAAATAGAATATAAATTATGGGAAAACCTGACTAAAACTACACATTTTGTGATTTTATTGAAATGGAAGCAACAAAAAGAAATGGGATAAATAATATCTTCTAAGTTACATTTGTTACTCACGTGAATAGCAAGAACACCCAGACATGTGTGTAGTAAGTAAATTCTCCCCTCTGTGGTGGTTTCTGGGGTTGTATACAGACAATAACTTGGGAGTTCCCTGGCAGTCCAGCGGTCAGGACTCGGCTCGGGGCCCGAGTTCGATCCCTGGTTGGGGAACTAAGACCTCGCGTGCCACAGTAGCTTGACCCGTATGCTTTGCTGTTGTCATCGTGAGTGCATGGGTGTCCAATGAGAAGCTTCGATGTTTGAAGGTCTGCTTAACGACTTTTATGCCTCCTGATGTGCAGGGTGCAGACCGTGCCCACGGGTGTTGGAAGGTCTGCCACCTGCTTCCCTCCGCCCCTTGAGTGCATGCATCTGCGTTTCAGCCTTGCCTTGGCCTAAAGACTTTGACCAGCCTCCAGTGACAGAGCCCAGAACCCAGCGCCGTCTGTTGGCATGGAGCAGATTTTTGTCACACTTTTGCTTCCGTGTCGAATTTTGTTCGAATCCAGAAAAGCTCTGTGTTGAAAGTGCGTGACTAGAGGAGTTTCTGTGCTTTTCATTAATACTCTGGATATATAATAACTTCAAAATACCTGAAGCAGCAAAGGCATTTTATGAGGCACCATTTTTTTTAACTTCTTATTTTGTATTGGCGTATAGCCGATTAACGGGCCTCCCTGGTGGCTCAGTGGTAAAGAATCTGTCTGCGATGCAGGAGACGCGGGTTCTATCCCTGGGTTGGGAAGATGCCCTGGAGGAGGGCATGGCAAGCCACTCCAGTTCTCTCACCTGGAGAATCCCATGGACAGAGGAGCCTGGCAGGGTACAGTCCACGGGGTTGCACAGAGTTGGACACGACCAAAGCGACTAAGCATCAGCAGCGTGGCCAATTAACAACGTTGTGACACTTTCAGGTGCACAGTGAAGGGACTCAGCCACAGATGCGTGTGTCCATTCTCCCCCAAGCCCCCTCCGCTCCAGGCTGCCGCACAGCACTGAGCAGAGTCCCCTGCGCTGAGCAGCACTGGGTCCTTGTTGCTTACCCACTCTGAGTGCAGCTGTGTGTACACGTCCATGCCACACCCCTAGCTACCCCTTCCCCTCATTCTTCCCCAGACTCCCCCTCCCCACAACATTGTTTGTTCTCTAAGAGTCTGTGTTTTGTAAGTCACTTCACTTGTATCACTTCTTATGTTTTGTAAATCAGTCCATTTGTATCACTTCTTTTTAGATTCCAGGCGTCAGCTTCTCAGTCTGACTGTCTTCATTCAATATGACAGTCTCTACCTCCATCTATGTGAGAAGCAAGTAATTCTTTCTTGAGGCAACATTTTATCCTCGGAGGAGGGGAGTCATTTTGGTCAAATCCTTTTCTTTTTACTGATCCTCATGTGTTGCCAGTGCTTTGGGCCCGTGTTTCCGTTCAGTCTCTCAGACCTTTTCATTGATATTATTTCAACACCAGGAAAGATACACATCTTCCAGTTACTCCATGGAAGAAATAACAGAAAATGGAAGGATGGGAGAGCATTGATAATCCCAAAGAAAGTTTCGATGCCCTGGCCACTGGAGGCAAAATAAGACAGAAGAGGGAGGAAGTGAGAGATGGTAGGGGAGGAGCCAGGGGGTGGGGAGAAGACACCCCGGGCTCTGACCCCCACTGGGTCCTTATGAGCCGCAGCTGCCTTAACTGCTGCCTCCTGAACCGGCTTTCAGCAGCCACACCAGTTTCTTTCTTTCAGGATGGGAAGAGGTACGTTGTTTCTTTTAAGGGTGAGCCTCGGCAAACTGGAGCTCCGGGGTCTCTGTCCTGACGCCCAGCCGACCAGCCCCGAAGTGCAGGCTCCCAGTGGTCACCTCCACGCATGAGCGCAGACAGACATCCTGGCCCTGGGTGCACCTGGAAACATCTGTGATGCCTTCTGCTCTGGGGTTGAGTCCTGAGAGGCTCCGAACGAGCAGAGAGCGACTGTCTCTACAGGCTGAAAGGTTTGAGGCGCCCGCAGAACAGTGTCTGGATCCTGTTCTTTAAAGGAATCAGGGACGTTTGAATTTACATCTGACACTTACTTTGTCCTGCGCTGCAGCTATTCAAAGTTGCCAGACATTTCCCTGGAGTTGCCTACATTAGCTCTAGTCTGTGGCTTTCAGTTTCACACCTTTGAGGGTCTTTATCATAATCAGAGAACTAATTTACACAGCTCTAAGCTATTGTACTTCTGAGTGTTCCTTTCATAGGGTTCTGCCTGTAAAAGCCAGAAAGGGGGGAAATAAAAAGAAGTTTGTTCTAAGAAATTAAGAAAGATTTTCACTTTTGTTGTTTAATCATGCAACTCACTTTTAAAAAATACTTTGAAGTGGTAACCCTACCATACTTGCTACCTTTTCAACATCCCTTAAATTTCCCATAGTACTTTTTAAAATATTCTTTAATCACATTTCGCACTGACTTTCATTTCGTCACTTTGAATTGGGGGAAAATGTCTCAAGATCTTTTCTGTTTTCTTGTTTTGAAAATAGTGATTCCAACGGCGGGTCAGGGGCCTTTTCCCCCCGCATAGGATTTTATTTTAAAATTCAGAGCCACCGTCCTGACATGCTGGACCCTGAAGTCTTTTTGTGCCTAAAAATTTCCCTTAATTCCATCACTGACATATTTTGATGTTTGTAAACCCAACAGAAGAAGAGTCCTGAGTAACCGGACACAAGTCAGTAATAGAAAAGAGTTGGGAGTTCTTGAGGACTCCGACCGCTCTTCAGAACCGCCTGAAGAGAGATTGACCATTGACAATTTAAATCTTCAACGCTTTATCTCTTTGTCTGAATCTTGGAATGCCATTGATACCCTCTTTGTATTTATAATTGTTTTAATTAGCCACCCAGCAGGGGCTCCTCTCCCAGCTGGATTATGGGCAGCGCAGCAGGACCTTACAACCCAGTTAAAACAAAGCCTAGACTTTATGGCTCGCTTAATTTCTTTTATCTGTATCAATTTTTTTTCTTTTCTCTCTTACTCTCACTCATTTTCACTGTTTTGTTTTGTTTTCTCCTGCCTACCCCTTGTGTTTGTGTGGGGGCAGGAGGAAAAAGCTTGGACTCCCAAAATGGCTTTGCTTTTGAAGACTGCAAGAATTATGGAAAAACCTCTGCTCTGAATATTTATCAACAGCTCACATCTCTCAGAGGAAAACAGCACAGATGTGCTTGTCCCCTGCCCTCCGCCGCGATTGTATCTCGAGCGATTACGCTGAAATTGATGTCGGTTTCTAAACTTTGGTGGGCGGAGGGGAGGGGAGCGTTTGCCGAAAGGCTGCTCCGTTGTCCCTGGCGTTGTTTGTTCTGTTTGACCACATCCTTCTTTTGTGGATGGAAGTCTGGAGGATCGATTATGATGCAGATCTGACACCATTTCCATTTGCGGGAGCTGCGTGGCCTGGGATGTTTGGACTTTGGGAGATTCTTGCGTTGTTGGGACTGTTCTTCCTCCACTTTGAGCTGGATGCTGCTACTTTGGTGTGACCGAGAACACGCTGCCTGTTCTGGCGCATTTCATCCAAAGGGACAGAAACGCGTGGCTTGTTTGTGGCTTTTTAGAAATTACCAGGGCCTCTCCCTCTCTGTGAATCTGTAGAGCTCCTAGTCTAGAAATTAAAACAGGGCCGATTCCCGTGGACACACGCATCGCTGCTAGAAGTCATCCTCCCGCACTCTGGTACAAGTAATCCAGCTCGGCTTTTTTCTAATCATGCCCCAAATCACTTATTTGCATTTAAAAAGAAATGATAGCTCCAGTCATCACACATGGAAAAGGCTTTCAACTGGCTTCTGTATTTCTGTACAAAGATCTTAAATGTTGTTGAGCCTTAATTTTATTTCTAGAACTTTCCAACAGTAAGCACTGTGTCTGTCCTCCGCCCAAGCATCCCGACAACACTGGGGGTGGGGGTCGGGGTGTTGTTTGCATTTTGTGTACAGTTATTCAGTATTTGGGTGTCTTTAAAACCAAGGATGGTTATAATTAAAACTTCATCTTGTTATCTTGGAATTGTTTTTGGTTTTGTAACCAATCAGAGCCCTAGACATTGCTTTGTAAAACAGCAAATATCACAAAGACCATGCTTAAATACCCACAGCAATTTGTTGAATGCAATTGTAAGGCTTTGAAATTCAATGACAGGATTGAGAAGAGGCAGGAAACCCTGTGTGAGCTAGAGGCCCAGAGGTTGGGAGACTCTTGCAGGAGCCTAGTGTCCTTGAGGGGCGCTAAATGACTAGCGGATCAGAGACCGAGGAGGCCCGTCAGGCGCCCACGTTGTCACGGCTGACATGCATCTATGTGCATATGTATGTTCATGAAAATAGTGTAACTTATGGCTGCACAACATCACGAATGGGCTAAATGCCTCTTGACTATCCACTTTAAAATAGTTAATTTCATGTGATGTAAATTGTATGTCAATCAAAAATAAAAATGAGATAAACTTACCAAAAAAACCCACAAAAGGTAATATAGTAATAAAGATTTGGAAAGCACTGTAAAATTTATGGATTTTCTTCTTTTTTTTTTTTTAACGGATACTGTCTGTCTTGATCCTCATAGGCTAGGATCCCTTTGGTATCCATATTTTGAATATTTATCTCATTTCATGTTGAAGCCAGGGGGCCCAGCTCACCTACTGTCACCCTCTAGTGACAACACAGAACTGGAGGCTTAGAAATGAGTGTGCTTGCTCCATCAAATCCAGCAGCTGCCAAGTGTCAGCCCAGTCTTCTACATGTCGATTTGCAAGCTTTATGGATGCTTTTTATTTGCTCACATGATATTAGACTAGGAAATACTGTGCTTGGAAGCTGAACTGATCTGTGCTGGGATGGCTAAGGACTTGCCCTGAGCCCCAGCCCCCCACCCCTTCCTGTGCTGGTCCCCCCTGGGGGTGGGGAGGCAGGGGGAGGGTGGATCTCACCCAGCATCCCACGGCTGCTGTGTGATTTCAAGAGCCAGCCTGAGTATTCGTACATGCTTGAGCTCTGTGTAAGCTTTATAGTGGTGTACATGATTTACAGTGTATACGTCAGGCAGCCAGACCTCAGTAATGGAGCATTTTCATTTCTATGACTTTTATTATTATCGCCCTCGTTTTTATTTCTGTAAATGTGACAACACTGACCTGTGATCAAAGGCAGAGAATTCTTCTAAATGTAGAATATAGTTCAGAGTGTCAGCGATTGTAGTCCATGTGACGATTAGAGATAAAAAGGAATATTTTTAAAATTTGGGAGGTTTTTATTCCCCTCACAGATGTTGTTGTGACTCTCTGTGTGTCTCTATAAGTATATGCCTAACCATACAAGAAACTCCCATCATTATAAAATACTATATGTATATACTATATGTTATAACATACTGTGTGTTAGCAGAGGCATGGAAAGGAAAAAAGACGGAGAAGCCCATGGTCCGTGCAGGGGGTGGGCTCGCCATCTTGCCTTTCTATGGAATGTATTTTATGACATTTGAATTTTTGTTTGTTTGCCTGGAAGCATGCCAAAGACAAAGCAGACCCTCTGCACATTCTTTTGTGGAATCAGTGGGCTTCCACGGTGGCACTAGGGGTAAAGAACCCCCCTGCCAATGCAGGAGACGTGAGAGACGCAGGTTTGATCCCCGGGTCGGCGAAGATCCCCTGGAGGATGACTTGGCAACCCACTCCAGTGTTCTTGCCTGGAGGATCCCCATGGACAGAGGAGCCTGGTGGGCTACAGTCCATGGACTCGAAAAGAGTTGGACATGAGAGAAGCAACTTAGCATGATGTATATAGTAAATGTGAAACCAGAAAAGCAATAAAAGGAATTGCACAAAATAAGTTTTATGAAATTACTGCTATTATTGGAGTATGGAAAATACCCTCTGATAATATGCTGGTCAAATTTCCAACAAAACATGTGTTTCCAACTTAATTCTTTACTGACTTTTTTCTTAAGCCCAAACTGAAACAACAAAAGTTTTTTTTTTTTTTTCCAGACTCTGTTAGAGGCACTGAGCTCGTGCCAGAACCAGCTGATGGTTCTGTGTTGGCTAAATGAATTAGCACAGGGCCACTCTGTGCTGCCAGCTTCAGATGGTTTCAGCTGCGTCTCCTGAAGTCCCTCTTAATGACATCATTCACATCTGTGGCGACTTAAGCCTCCTGCTCCTTTGAAAACGGAATTTGAGAATATGAAGGGTTTGCCCTCTCTAAACTAATTAGCAGTGACCAGTAACCGGAGGAGGCCGGAGTCCCTCCAGGACACTCAGTTTACCTGGGAGTCTGGCCAGGTCCACCCAGACATTTCTAGATAGGTTACCAAGCCCGGTGAGGGACGGAAGGAGGCGCGCACCTTTGTAAAACAGAGAACTAATTAAGTATGGTTCTCGGGAGATTTCTCTCTATAGGATGTGACCTGGCTAACAAATGTAGCATCCAGTATTCGAGAAATGGATTTTCAAGGAAAAAATGGTGCTTTGCACAAAAATGTTTGATTATATAAAGCCATTAGTGAGCTTTAAAGCAGAAAACAGGAAGTGCATTTTCTTGCATAACTGTATCATATGAAATAGATAGATGTTTTGTTGTTGTTTTGTCACTAAATCTTGTCTGACTATTTGTGACCCCATGGATTGTAGCCCACCAGGCTTCTCTGTCCATGGGATTTCCCAGGCAAGAATACTGGAGTGGGTTGCCATTTCCTTCTCCAGGGGGTCTTCCTGACCCAGGGATCAAACTCACATCTCCTGGATTGGCAGGGGGATTCTTTACTGCTGAGTCACCCGGGAAGCTATCTATGTGTATAACATGAATAAAGAATACATTGTGTGCCATTCTGACATGGAACGACAGTCCTGAAGACATAGCAAGTGAAGAAGTCAGGGTGTGAAACGGTGTACCCAGTGCAGCAAAGGCACAGAGGCGGCGTGGATCTGCCCGTAGTTGGTTGTAATTACACAGACTCCCTGGAAAATACGCAAGAAGCCCATGTGAGCCGTGGGCGCGACAGTGCTCTCCTGAGCCACGGTGGAGCTTGAGGCAGAAGAAGAGTCTGCAGTACTGACCTTGCTTCAGTTTGAATTTTGATATTTTGTTCCTCGCGGAGTTTTTCCATTAATTTGTTTGTTTCTATCATTTCATTTTTAAGATGCTGCGTTTAAACAGCATTCATCTTGATTGCCGAGTTTCTTTAAACCCCCTCAGCATTCTGTGCCCCAGGCTGAGGGTCCCCTGCTCCCCAAGCCCCGGCTGTTACCCCCCTTTCACACTGTTTAGTTTTATTTTCACCACATGCAAGTACGGCCTATTCAAAAATAGGGGGTGAAGCGCGTTTAGCCACAGCCGGTATTTAGGATCCTTTATAGCCATGGTTCTTAGTCTTTAGGGGCTTGTAGATTCCGCAGAGAATCTGGTCAAAGTACAGACTGTACTTGTACAAACTATATTCTGCATCTAATTTCAAGGGGACCCACAGACCTTGAGCCCCATCCAATACTTTTAAAGAATAAGACTCCAATTAGAGTGACTACCAGGAGGCCTAACTTCCTCTTTTATTCATTTATTTATTTTTCTTTACATCATCGTGTTGTTTTTGCCATACATTGACATGAATCTGCCATGGGCATACATAAAAATACGGAACGCTTCATGAATTTGCGTGTCATCCTTGAGCGGGGGCCATGCTTCTCTCTCCAGCTCTGGTGAGACGCATACATTTCCTATAGTGACCATGAGTACACCGGGTAGACAAAACAAACTGGTAGGGATGTTGATCCTGAAGTTTGTCCTTTTTACGGTCAATACTATCGTTATTCATGAGTTCTCAGCCATGGAAAATTGATAAAGACCTTCCCCTCCTTCCGCTGGACTCTCCTTCCTCCTCCTGAAATACCCTCTTCTGCGTCTCCAGCCCCAAGTCCAAGAAGTTAAAGCACAACCACTTACCTGTTACAAATGACTAGCTAAACTAATCCCCAGTCTTTATGGCCCCCAAGTTTACTTCCGAAGAGTGTTTTTACCCAGCCCGAGAAAGTATTACTTTCTGCTTGAGTGTAATTAAAATCTCAGTCAACTATTCAAGAATGCCTTTGCCGGTAAGATATTAATTGTGTCTTAGAGCTGGAAAGTATTCTTCCTAACAGGACTTAATGGAGCGTACAGATCCCAGAGACATTCATAATCACTGTCCCCTCCGGAAATATGGCACTGGGGAGATGGATCATTCACTTTCACTGTTTGAGGACTTAATGGAGGGTAAAGTTTTTAACCTACTTGTTGGGAGCTTAATATTTTTAAGAAAGAACAGACATCTTACAGTCTCAAGGGCCAGAGTCTCTTTTTATTTATTTTTTCATTGAGTTTAAAGACATTTTGGGAGTTTTCTTATGGTAATATACTTGTCATTACATTAATCCTAAGTCACACTCATTTTCCCCACTTTTCATTACCAAATAGGCAGCACACACACACCAAAAAAAAAAGGTCTTTAAAGGCACAAAACAAGCCATTGTGAATGCCGCAACAGGGAAAGCCTCAGAGGTGTTAGGGTGTGTCTGTCTTTGCACACCACTGGGGGTGTGTGTGTGTGCTAAGTTGCTTCAGTCCTGTCTGACTCTCTGCGACCCGAGGGACTGTAGCCCGCCAGGCTCCTCTGTCCACGGGACTCTCGGGGCAAGAACACTGGATCGGGTTGCCCTGCCCTCCTCCAGGGGACCTTCCCAACCAGGGATCAAACCGCATCTCTGACATCTCCTACCTGGGCAGGTGGGCTCTTTGCCACCGAGCCACCTGGGAAGCCCCTTTGCACACCGTTAGGATGGCGAAACTCAGCGCGCAGCTCAGAACTGATCCTGGAACGTCGGGGCCACACCAAACCTGTGGAGGGCATTCCATTCCTCAAACAGCTTCTGTTAGGAGGGCCTCATTCCCTAACATGACTTAGAGTTCCGGCCAAATTCCAAGCCAATCTTCTCATTTTGTTGGGTCAGAATAGTGTAGATAATCCTGTGTCGTTTTGGTATTTATGATTTTTGCTTGTTTTTTTTTCATTGTTTGCATTTCTGTGTGATTTATTTATTTAAAAGAGGCCATCCATTCATGAGATTCAGTAGTCAGGAGGTACAAAGTGCTGTGCAGTAAAAACATTTGCTTCTCTTGTTCTGCAGTCACTAATTCCCATCCCCAAGGCAGCCACCCTTGTTTCTTGTTTATCTTTCTGGAGATTTGTATACCCTCACAAGCAAAGGTTTTTACACCGACTTTTTTATTTGTTGCCACAAATGAAGCCTATCAGACATGCTAATCTGTATCTGCCTTTTCCACTTGTATATGCATCTTGGACATTGACCCATATTAACAGTATTAGAGAAAGCTATTCATACCTACCACATTTAAAAAAATATCTCCATCATATATGGCTGTATTTAATGTTTTTAAACCATTGGCCTACTTATTGCCATTTACATAGTTTTAATCTATTCTATGGGCTTCCCAGATAGCTCAGTGGTAAAGAATCCACCGGCAAGCAGGAGGTGCAGGAGATGAAGTTTCAATTCCTGGGTTGGGAAGATCCCTTTGGAGAAGGAAATGGCAACCCATTCCATTATCCTTGCTTGAGAAATCCCATGGACAGAGGAGCCTGGCAGGGTACAAACCGTGGGGCTGCAAAGAGTCGAACACTGCTTGGTGACTAATCTACCACCGCCACTCTTTTCTGTAACAATAACCCACAGCAATTATTTGTAAATGCAAAAGCATAATGTAGCAGCTACCTGAATACCCCCACACCATCTGAATTAAGACTCCTCTGCATGGCACACCAGCTTAAAAAACTGCTCGAGAATTTTTTTTTTTTTTGCTCTAGAATTTTTTAAAAATGATTTTAAACCAACTTTTGTAGAAGGCTTTGGATTTACTCAGATAAGCCATTGTTACAGACTGCATGTCTGTGGCCTCCCCAGAATCCACATTGAAACCCTAACCCCCAGTGTGACAGTATTAGGAGGCAGGACAGGGAGTTCCCTGGCAGTCTGGCGGCTAGAACTTGGCTTTCACTGCCAAGGATGTGGATTCAGTCCCTGGTAAGAAGAGACCCCAGAGAGCTTGCTGCCTCCTGCTCTGGTCCAAAGCAAGCATGTGAGGATACAAGGAGAAGACAGCCGTCAGCAACCTAGGAAGCGGAAAGCGCGTCAGCCCCTACCGGGACCGCGTTCCCTTCACTCCGGGCTCCGCCTTCAGGGCCTCCCTCTGCAGACCCGGGGTCCCAGCCCGGGGTCCCAGAGAGGGTGGGTGGGGCACACGATGCTGAGAGGAGCCTGCCTCGTGGGGTCAGCGCAGCCCCCACCCCAGTGTGAAGTCGCTTGTCGTGCCCGCCCAGGACATCTGGCCTTCGCAAGGCTTTGCACCCCCATTTCATCTACTCTGCTCCCCTAAGTCCCTCCCTCTTAGCCCCATCCTGGGGCCACTGCCCAGCCCTGGTCTACTGAAGGAGCCCCAGGAGGAGGCAAGGGAGTGACGTTTAAGCTAATCCAAGGACTTCAGGCGGGAAGCAGGCGGTGCGTCAGACATTAGTGAGGTGGTTGTGGTTTCACAATAACGAGAGACTCTTCCCAGAGACCAGGGCTGACAGAGTCCTCAGCGTGTGGAAGCCCCCCGCCACGAAGAGTCACAACCCCTCCGACTTCCTGTGTCTCGTGGGGCGCTGACGCAGGACCTATAGGGACATCACTTCCTCCCGTTTCGTCCTTGTGTTTGTCCGCAATTGGCCTTAGCCTTAACTGAGGTGACCTTCCATCCTCTCTCGTCTGGTACGGTTACATCTGGCCTGTACATTCTTGCCGTAATTATCTCCGAGCGCTCCCTTTGCTCTTGCGTTGTTTTTCCTGTTCTGATTGCCTCCTAAAACCAAACTTGGCTGTTATTGGCAGGAATAATTATCAGACTTCTTTCAAATGTCTCCTAGCCTAGTATCCCAGGCACTTGCATATGGAAATAAGAAATAGGACTTCTATCTAGAAAACAAAACACGTCGCTTCTCCTGGGAAGCCGGCGCTGCCCACCCCAAACTCCCCAACCCTCTCCGTGTGCTGGAATGTCTCTTTTCCAGCGCTCATCACCACGCTAGTTAAATCAGTTTTATCTGCACCTTTGTTTAATGGCTCGCCTCCTACCCTGCAAGCTTCCTGAGAGCAAGGACCCTGTCTTTCTTAGTTTTCACGATGCTGCACTGCTTGATGTGTGTTCTAGAACACAGGAGATGTTCCGTATGTATTTGTTAGACTGAAAAAGAAGGGACAAGGGGAAGGAGAGAGGGAAAAATTATATCCAGAGCTTTGTTTTTTGGAAAGATTTTTAATCATGCATCGAGGCTCCTTTTGGGGTTTGGAGGGCCACCTGTTCAGCTCACTAGAAAGCACCATCTCTCATATTTTGCTTACTTGTTTGTTTATTATTTATTCCCTCCAGGGGATTTTTTGGAAAGACTAGGCAGAATCGACAGAGGGAACTTCACTTTACTTTCTGTGTAAGCAAATGTTGGAGTCCCTCTTCTTTTATATCTTTCAAATTATTTTACTTTTGGCCACGCTGGGTCTTCCCGCTGCTCGAAAGTTTTCTCTAGCTGTGGCGTGTGGGGCTCTCATCGCAGCGGCTTCTCCTGCGGCCGAGCTCGGGCTGGAGGGCCCTCAGGCGTCAGCAGCTGGGGCTCAAGGGCTCGCCCTGCCGCGGGTGGGAGCTTCCCAGACCAAGGATCAAACCCGCGTCCCTGACTTTGGCAGGTGGACTCTGCACCACTAGACCACCGGGGAAATCCTCAGCTCATGCTTCTGAGAGGGGGCGTCACACCTCCAGCTCTGGGCCCAGCAAGCCCCCAGCCCTGCCCACAAGCAGCCCGCCTGCCGGATGGAGACTCAGGCCCCAAGACACGTGGTCACAGAGGTGTCGGGGGAGGGGAGTGGGCAGAGCACCCAGGAGCGCTCGACAGCGTGGTGAGGGCTGGCGTGTTATCCAAACATGTCAGTTTGCGGTGACAAATGGAACCACCGGGGGGTGACAGCCTCCTCCAAGGCAAGCATGACATGTGATGACTGGGGGCTGGACGCAGCGTGTTAAAGCCGTGGCCATAAATCGGACGATGTTCAAATGTGCCATCTTTGGGTCAGGTCAGCCTCCAAATCTGTCAAACCACTTACTCTTGGCCCCAGGTCAGCCTTTTTGGAAAGAATTGTTTTCCTGAGCCATGCTCATTCTTCCTCTCTTTACTGTCTGTGATCCCTTGGGTTTGGATGAGTCTAGATGGTTTTATAAAGGTTTTTTCTTTCAATTACAAAAGTAGTAAGGGAACATTGAAAAAAATACATAAAATATACACAAAGAAAAATTGTGTTCAAGTTTTAAGATAAAGATTTCAGTGTTGTGTCATTTCTTTGCATTTTTTTTTAACTGGGGGATTTTTTAATACATACTCTTTTGGGGGAAATAATTCTAGACTCCCAGGACGTTGCACAGAGCACAGAGAGGCCCTGTCTTCCTTTCACCCAGCTTCCCCAGTGGCCACGGCTCATGCGACCGCAGTAAACGCCCATCCGTGCTGCTGTGCAGCTTCCTAGGAAAATCCGTGCTCTGATGTGAACGCACTCCCGTGTGTTAGTCTCCGCTCTTCCAGGCGCCGTGCCTGCGTCCTGCGGTCTTGCTTGCACTGCAGCCAGAGGAATTCTGCTAACATCCGAGGAGGATGGTGTCTCGCGTTTGTTTCCCTGGTGGCTTAGACGGCCGCGGGTTCCATCCCTGGGTCTAGAAAATCCCCTGGAGGAGATGACAACCCACTCCAGTATTCTCGCCTGGGAAATCCCATGCACAGAGGAGCCTGGCGGGCTACAGTCCGCGGGGTCTCAGGGTTTTCGCCGTGGACTGGGAGGCCCTGATGATGACACCAGCCCATCCCCTGAAAGTCTGGTCCCCTCACCGCTCTCCCCACGACTCACTGCACAGCGGCCGTGCTGGCCTCTGCTTTGTCCAGCATGTCACCCGTGTCCCTGCCCCAGACTCTTCCCTCTACCTCTACGCTTTTGCTCAGGCATCTAATTGGCTGTCATATCTATTATTCATTGTCTGAAACCTGCCCCCCAGTTAGGATGTAAATTTCATAAGGGGGTTCCCCAAGCACCCAGAACACACTGCTATACACAGTAAGAGTTAAAGGAAACATTCACTGACCCACACATCAATAGTGATTACGAGTTTAGAGGGACTTTTCCTGGTGGGCCCGTGGTTAAGGCTCTGTGCGTCCAGTGCAGAGGTCGAGAGTTTGATCCCTGCGGATTGGACTGACATACAGTACCTGCTGTGCGCCACTTCTGAAACACTGATGAGCAGTTTACCAGTGTGTCAGCTGGTGTAAGGAAAAGCATATTTTTCATTCACTTAAATATTTGTCTTCAACAACGATTGCTTGAGGGCTATTCGTTCAGCCTACGAGGTATAACACACAGCTGATAGAAAAGCAACCAGAAAGAATTGTTATCCAACAAGAAACAGCCTGGCTGAGGAGAACGGTTAGATCTCACATGCCTCAGGGTACAACCAAGGGGGGAAAAAAGCTAAAAATACAGTCCGAATTCTGTGTTTGAATCCCAGCTCTGCCATTTAGCTGTATGATCTGGAGCAAGTTACTCTCCTGGGCCTCAGTTTCCTCATTTATAAAATAGGGGGATAGTATTTATCTCACAGGAATTAGTTACCTTAAAGTTTTACCTTAGTTAATACATGTAAAGAGCTGGGACAGTGTCTGGCATAAAGTAAATGGCATAAACCAGTATTGTTTAATAGCATTGCTGTTAATAATGTACCATCATTGATTTTAACAATAGCTGGATATTTAGTTGCTTTCCACTTTTCATGGCCTTACAGAAAAAATACAGTGAGATTCCTTATAGCTAGAACTTTGCACAAGCCCTTATCTCTTTAAGAAAAATTGTTCATGGTGGCTTTTTTTTTTTACTTTATAAACATAACTGTTCTCCTCAACCAGGCTATTTCTTGTTGGAACTGTTGTTCCTTCTGATTGTTTTTCTATCAGCCGTGTGTTGTACCTCGTAGGCTGAACAAATAGCCCTCAAGCAATCGCTGTTGAATAAAAATAATTAAGTGAATGAAAAATATGCTTTACCTGATACCAGCTGACACACTGGTAAACTGCACATTAGTGCCTCAGAAGTGGCGTGCAGCAGGCATTGTATCTTCAAGTATCCATCCTTCTTATACGAAAACAGAAACCATGACGGATGGCAGAACACACCAGTATCCAGAATAAAGACTACATTTCCCAGTCTCCCTTCTGCATAGATGTGGTCATGTGACTGTGGGCAGGACAATAAGCTGTGAGAAAGGATCACTCGGAGCATCTCAGTTATGGCTTTAGGGAAGGAAGGTGGTCTCCATCCATCCTCTCTGCCTGTATGCTAAGTCACTTCAGTCGTGTCCAACTCTGCAACCCTATGGACTGTAGCCCGCCAGCCTCCTCTCTCCATGGGATTCTCCAGGCAAGAATACTGGAGTGGGTTGCCATTTCCTCCTCCAGGGGGTCTTCCCAATCCAGGGATCGAACCTGCATCTCTTCTGTCTCCTGCATTGGCAGGTGGGTTCTTTACCTCTAGCACCATGTGGGAAGCCCAACATGGTCCCTGGAGCTCATGCTTCCTTATGGACAATGAAAATCACAACTTGAGAATAATAGGATGGCTAGATGGAATGAGCTTCAGTGCCTGACAATCATGAAATTGACATACGAGGCACTCTGCTGCCTATGTGTACTTGAGAGAAGTAAACTCTCTCTTTGTTTGAACCACTGTTACTTTGGGTTTTCTATTCTGCACAGCCAGACCTAATCCTAACTAATTCAGGGCTCAATAAATATTTCTTTACTAAATGAATTGAAAATGTGTACCTACATTCCTAGATTTGCATTTGGCAAAGCATTTTCTCAAACTTTGTTTAATTTGGCAGAAGTCCTAAATTGAGTTTCCAACCTTGTACCTTCCAAAATCTACTTCTAGTTTCTGGTATTTCTATGCTGCGATGTAGTATGTAGGGTGCATCTGTACACACAGGTCACTCGGTGTGGTTTAGACGAAGATTTCATTCTCTCTGAAAACAGAAGTCTTGCATCTCAGTTTGACATAATGATTCAGTGATGCCATCCAGGACACAGGCTTTTCCTACCCTCTATTTCCCCTTTCTTGGCATCTTACTAACTCCTCACCTCCTGGTTGCGAGATGGCTGCCACCACATCCTGTATCATGTTCTCACACAGGAAAAGGAAGCAGGGGTGGGGACCACAGCGCTTTCTTCTCCTATGGCTTGCTCTTTTTGTCAGGGAAGAAACTCTTTTCCAGGGGCTCCCCAACTGGTGTTCATCTCTTTGGCCATACTGGTCACATGACCTCCTCCACAGTAATCCCTGTGGAGAGGCAACAGAATTGCTCTGATTGATACAGGCCAGCTGGTCCTCAGAGCACAGACCACGAATCCTGCGGTCTCTGAGACCGTCTGAGGCCGAGGGGCCATGAAGGCAGACCAATTTTCGTAGGAATACTATACTAAAAAGTTACTTACCTGATTTCATAGTGTGGACATTTACACAAATGGTGCAAAAGGCGATCTGAGAATCCCACTGTCTTCTATTAGTCAGACTTGAAGAGGTTTGCATAACATGTAAAAGATTAAATGCCACTCTTCTCGATAATTTTTTTTTGGAAAATATTCCTATTTCACAAAATGTTTATTTGTTATATAACAGGATTATATGGGCTTGCTTCCCTGCTGGTTCAAATGGTAAAGAGATCTGCCTGCAATGCAGGAGACCCAGGTTCAATCCCTGGGAAAGATCCCCTAGAGAAGGGCATGGCAACCCACTCCAGTATTCTTACCTGGAGAATCCCATGGACAGAGGAGCCTGGTGGGCTGCAGTCCAGGGGGTTGCAAAGAGTTGGATACGACTGAGCAACTAACACTTTCACCTTCAATGGGATTATTATTATTTTAAATGATTTATAGTGGCCGCTCAGTATCCTTCAGGACCCCCTGCAGACACCGAAGTCTGTGGAAGCTCAAGCCCCTCGCATGAAACGGGGCAGTAGAATCACCTGTCAGTGTTGGGAGACACAGGGCTTACCCATGTAGAGGCTGGCATAATAAGCAATATTTTAAATTTTTACAGTTTTCATTTCTCAGTTGATATCTTGAAATCTAAACAGTTGAGAACCACTTAGATGAATCCAGGGGGTAGGCATCACTTGGTCTGCACAAAATCAGGGTCTCATTATAAGGAATGAGAAGAAATGGTTGTCCAATGGCAAGCAAGAATGTCTGGACACTTTCCAGAACTCAGATTATACATACGGCCTGTGTAGTGCCAAGTATCTGTATCTCTTTGTCATTTGAGTATAGTTTGTCATTTGAAACCCAGCATCTGGGTCTTTTCCAGTGAGTAGGCTCTTTGCATCAGGTGGCCCAAGTGTTAGAGCTTTAGCATCAGTCCTTCTAATGAATATTCAGGGTTGATTTCCTTCCAGATTTACTGGCTGGATCTCCTTGCTGTCCAAGTGACTCTCAAGAGTCTTCTCCAACACCACAATTTGAAAGCATCCATTCTTTGGTGCTCAGCCTTCCTTTTATGATCCAGCTCTCACATCCACATATGACTACTGGAAAACCCATAGCTTTGATTAGATGGACCTTTGGTATATGCTGTGCTGTGCTTAGTAGCTCAGTCCTGTCTGACTCTCTGCAGCCCCATGGACTGTCCATGGGAATTCTCCAGGCAAGAATACTGTGGTGGATTGCCATTTCCTCCTCCAGAGCATCTTCCTGACCCAGGGATTAAACCCAGGTCTCCCTCATTGCAGGCCGATTCCTTACCATCTGAGTCGCCAGGCAAGCCCAAGAATACTGGAGTGGGTAGCCTAGCCCTTCTGCAGGGGAATTTCCCGACCCAGGAATTGAACCAGGGTCTCCTGCAGTGCAGGAGGACTCCAGTCTAGGATTTTCGTATGTGGTTTACGTTACATTTACACTTCGTGGCGCTGCGTTTCGTGTGTAAGAGTTTAGACCCAGTGGTTCCAGCACTAGTCAGTCGTATAACCTTCGACGGCGCCTTCTCTTCCTGGAGCCTCTGTGTCCTAATCTGTGGCCTAGAGTGGAGGGCCACTCTGTCATTTTTGCAAATTCCGTCTTCTGGAGGCTTAAAGAGATGAAGCGCCCGAGCACCCAGTACTGTTCCTGACACATAGTTAGTACTCCATTAATTCTTTCTCTCTTTTTTTGTTTTTATTCAGGCTCTAAGTTTCACTCGCTCTCATCAGCTTTTGGTACCTTGAGAAACAGGCCTGCCAGCGTGATGCTTGTTTGTTGTTCCCGTTCACTGGCATATCCCTCTGGCTGAGCCGGGGTCTGAGGCGGGGCGTCGTCAAGTGGGCTCTTGCGCTCCGGGGCAGGCTCTGCCTGCGGCTCTCAGGCTTAGCGTCTCCAAGGCGCATGGGCTCCTCCTTCCCCAACCAGAGCTCGAACTTGCGTCCCCTTCATCGCAAGGCGGACTCGTGACCGCTGGACCACCAGGAAGTCCCTCAAGGTGACGTTTTAGTGTGACATGTGTGAAACAGCCTGAATGACGCGTGCGGCCCTCACTGTCCGTGGAACATAAAGGTGCCCGTGGCCAGCCAGTGGTGAGGGCTCCCGGGAGGCTCTGCCTGCAGTGCAGGGGACCCCCGTTTGATTCCTGGGTCGGGAAGATCCCCTGGAGGAGAGCATGGCAACCCACTCCAGTATTCTTGCCTAGAGAATCCCCGTGGACAGAGGAGCCTGGCGGGCTACAGTCCACGGGGTCGCAGAGAGTCGGACAGGACTGAGAGACAGCACGCACAGCACAGGCCACGGAGAAACGGTTCTGCCCGTCTCCCGCTCCTGATCTATTCTCTCTCACGTGCACGTGTGTGGCTCCCTGAGTATATATATGTATGCATGTGTGTTTATTTCATGCCTGACTTTGCAGCCTATCATGAGGAATAGAACCATAAACAGATCCAATAAGCAATTCCCCACCATCTTTGATGGGCTTATTGCACTATGCCCACCAGGAGTAAAGTTATTATTTAAAAAAGGGGCCTGAATCTCTGCTTAATGGGCATGGGAGTCTCCTTTTCAGTTAATGAAAATGTTCTGCGACTAAATCATGTTGCCGGGTGCACAGCATTGTGAATGGATTAAATGGCACCGAATTTTACATGTTGAAAAGCTAAACTGGTAAATTTTACATTCTCTGTATCATTTGTTGTTGGTCAGTCACTAAGTCATGTCTGACTCTTTGCCACCCCGTAGACTGCAGCACGCCAGGCTTCCCTGGCCTTTACTGTCTCCTGGAGTTTGCTCAAACTCACATCCATTGAATCAATGATGCCATCCAACCATCTCATCCTCTGTCATCCCCTTGTCCTCCTGCCCTCAATCTTTCCCAGCATCAGGGTCTTTCCCAATGAGTCGGCTATTTGCATCAGGTGGCCAAAGCATTGGAGCTTCAGGTTCAGCAACAGTCCTTCCAATGAATACTTAGGACTGATACATAGAGTGGTCCAGGGGGCTTTCTGGTCCATTTTAGGGAGACTTGGAGAGAGGGTAGGGTTCCCTAAGCTCTGACCTTCCACCATAGTGAATCTTCCTGCTGACTCCTGCTGGCCGAGACTTGGGCCCTACCCACAGGCTCACCTCCCCTTGGACTGATCCGTCCATCTGCCCGTCCTGCCTCGTCATTTCCTCCTGGCCTTAACGTCTGGCTGAAAAATGCCTTATGCAGAATGACCCTCCAGGCTGTGTCTCTTACCAGGACTGTCGCCTTCTGCTGCCCCAAGACACATGTTCACAGACAACACGCTCATTCTTCTCATTTCCAGGGAAGTGGGTGCCTTCTTGGCACTTTTTAGAAATCCAAGACGCGCACTCCAGTGTTCAAAGGCCTGCCGTTTCCTTACTGTACTTGTGTTGTCAAAGACCCCATAAAGTCAGGGGATTTCCTCTGCTTTGTCCCAGGCTCTGGAGAAAATGACACTTACTCACCTCAAATTCCCTTCTGTCTGTGATCCCCTCTGAGAAATAAAGCCATAAATATGTTTACTTCTGTTGACATTCACACCGGAAAGAGCACAGAGTTCTCAGTGTTGCGGCTCCTTGCCTATTTTATGACCAAATGGCACCCCCACCCAAAAGAGCAGAGGGGCTTTCCTGACAGCTCCGGGTAGGGCAGGGGGTTTCCTTTCTCTCCCCAAGCGGGAGGGACGCATCTCTTCACACCGCTGCCAAAGCCAGAGGGCCTCTGAAGGCACCGATGCCGCACAGAACCATTCAATACACCGCTGAGAGCGCATGTACCGGGGAGCAGGCCGCTGAGGGGGCTCCGAGAAGAGTTCATGAGCAGAGCTGCGTCCTCCCCTTCGCCCAGCCTCTAGTTTGAAACTATCAACAACATTCCTGTCCACTGTAATGAAATACTTACGCAAAAAGCTATGGAATGCGCAATAATTTGTCAGGCGTCCTTTTAGTGGCGTCCGCTAGAGCAAACTCTGGTGGGGCCCCTTGACCCCGAGAGAGTGTGCCCTTTAACCTTATTCGGGCCTCCTTTATGCGGGGCTGCACTCTGACCAGATGGCTAAACTATCAAAGGATTTTATGAGTAAAAACTGCTTTCTCGACTCACAAGTTGTATATTTCTTTCCATGTTAATGTGAACTATCAACCCAGAAGCTTTAAATTGGAAGCACAAACGGTGTCCTGCAGCTGGGCCTCCAGCCCCCTGCATTGTGTGTGAGCGCAAGGGCTGCGGGTGTTTGCAGAGAAGGCAGCTGACACCCAGATGAGGACGATTTCAGCTAAATATTTAAAACAGCCATCAAGAAAGGAATGATTGATCGATTTTTTTTTTTTTTTTGCTTCCAGCCATGATCTTTTATCAAGCTGCAGGCAAACATGCTTCCTGCGTAAATCCAAACTGTTCACTTTCTCTCTCTCCCTCCCCCATGGTTCCACCTTCCAGGAAGACTGGGTGACAAAAAGTCACTAGATCCGATGGCACCTGGGATCCAAAATAGAAGATGTCTCCTCTCAGTGTTAGATTTCAGTTACCGAGTCCTGAGGCCTTGGGTGGGTGGTGTGTGTACATGGATAGTTTGTTTTGCAAATTCTTGGAAGTGTTCCTCGGAAATGATGGAGGTGAGTTGACTCAACAAATATTTATGTGCATAACCCACGAGGCAGACACGATTCTAGCGCCCAGCAGACTGCTTGAGCCAGAGCTGAAGGACGCCTGTCGAGATGTTCGTTTATGTCCCGTGCTGAGAAAAGAGACACAGAAACACCCCAGAAGGGCAGGTGGCCTTCAGTGCTGTGACAAGAACAAGACAAGGCCGTGGGATGGGGGGTGGGGGCCTCAACTTTGTACAGTTAGGACAAGTGTCATTGAGAAGTTGATGTTACAGCAAAAATCTGAGTTAGGAGCCAGCCTCAGGAAGATACTCTCCAGAGCTCTCCCTTCAAAATACAATACAAGCCATATCAGCAGTGCTAAATTTTCTAGTGGCCAGCTTTAAAGAGGGAAAAAGAAATGAGTGGAAATAATTGGAAGTTATTTTTATTTTAATAAATATGCTAAAATATTAATTATACTGATTAATACTTAAATATTTTTAAGGTTATATTTTAATTATATCTTTTATTTCACTTGTATTATCATTTTTATTTCCTTTGAGTTTTCAAACCTCTATTTTTAAATTTCTTTTTATTTTACTTACTTATTTTTACATGTGTTGAAAATACATTTTGTTATAAACAACTTCCTATGTAATGTTACATTTTCTAGTAGCCAGGCTAAAAAGGGTGAAGCAGAAACAAGTGAGACTTATCTTAATAATATATTTTATTTTTACTAAACTCGGTGTCTCCAAAACATGATCCCTTCAAACATGTTTTGGAAAAACTAACAAGTGAGATCTTTCACTGTCTTCTTTTTTCACACCACATCTTTGCGGTCTGGTACAGATGTTGCAGTGGCAGCGCATCTCAGTTTGGACACTAAGTTTTCGTGGGAAAGATTTAATCTGAATTTGATTTCATCAAGTTTGCAATTGAAAAGGTAGATTCACATACCCAAATTGTCCTAGAGATACTTGCAAGTGAGCTAATAGCTGAGTGAAACGCCGGTTCTGAAGTTTTCATTTAAAAGGAAGGGAAGCCAGACGTGCAGTCCCCTGGATGCAGCAGCACTCTGCACGCTTGGCCTCGAGCCCCGAGCCCCGCGGCGGCGCTGGGCCAGCTCAGCTCTGGGCGGGGAGGCTGGGAGCCTTGCAGGGCGGCTGGAGGGGCCGGTGGGGGGGTCCGGGGCTGGAGGGGCCAGTGGG